>PVJX010010801.1:0-55740 GCA_004027295.1 Dolichotis patagonum | reverse complement strand
TTGTTGTTTAAGGCTCCTCTAGAGGGCGCAGGCTAGGAGCTTTAGCCCTCTTCAATAGGTTATCAGAGATTAGAGTTCACCCAGGGGCAGTGTGCGCTAGCTCCTCCCTTCTGGGCCAGTCAACCTTTGCAGGCCTTCACTGCATCAGTGTGCACTGATCTCAGGGAAGTAACTGGGTCCCCGCCAGGGGCGTGGCCTAATCCAAGCAGATTCCACCAATCTGCTCGGCGAGGGGAGTAACCAGCTGAAGCCACTTCCTTATGGAGTTAGGGCTGTCCTGCCCAAATCCAACATGTCGTCCAGTTGGTTTCCCCTTTCCCGTGGGAGGGTCTTATTCCCATCACTCACCGTGTCCCCAAGACCTGCTGGACTGCCCGACCTCCGACTTCAGCACGGCTGTGGTGGGAATTCACGGTGCCTCCGGGTGGGTCGTGTGCAGAGCCGGTCCTGGCAAGCTGCATGCAGGGCTGTTCAGCTCCGCGCTCCAGCGGCTCAAGCCAGTTGCTTCGGTGTGTCGCTTGTTCAGGTCGGGCGGAATTCAGGTGTCTCGAGGAGGGTGCCGTGCTCGCTGATCTTATCTTCACTAATAGTAGCCCCAGGACCTCATATTCAAGTGGGTTTTTGTACTTTAGTTCCTTTCTGGGTTGTGAGAGTCTCTCTCTGTTTGGGTCTCTCCAGGGTGTTTTATTCTGGCATCTGAGTTGTCTCTCTTAGAGAGGGTCTCTCTCCTGCTACCTACCAGTCCGCCATCTTGTCTCCTCTCCTTAAGATTAAAATTGTAAGCCAGGGATTTAGCTCAACTGTGTAAGCGCCTGCCTGGCAAGTTCGAGGTCGTGAGTTCAATCCCCAGTACAGGAAGAAAAATTAAAATCATACTTCCTATGGGATGAATGGACGCTTGGGACTAACTATTGCTATCACCCTTTGAGATTTCCCAATATCTCTCCCACCTATTAAGACTAAAACCACGAAGATAAAGACTGAGACTACAGATTATCAACCAAGGTTAATGATGTCACCCAGTACCCCTGCTACCATTAGGTGAGTATTACTTAAGTGCAGATTTGCAATCTTATTGGCTGATCATAATTTTTACCCACGTTGTACCCATCTCATGATTTTGCTCTATAAAACTTCCTTTGAGAGGAGGTCTCCTTGGCAACCCACTGGGGGCCCCTCCTGTCTATCCGAAGCTGTTCCTATTCCCCATTCCCTATCCCTTTTCTCTAATGCACTTTCCTAGTCTTAACCTCCATTGTTCTTTAGAGTTCTTCAACTTCTGGGACATGAATTTGGCATATATGACATCTAGTATTTCCCCTACGATGAAAGTACAATTAAAAAATTTTTGATCTGCTTGTCTGGGTTTTACCTAGTTTTACTTCTTCTATCCCACTTCAGCCTGTACCTGTAAAATGGTTTTGTGCCCTTGGGGGTGGCAACTTTCCTGGGGTTTCCACTCCTCAAGAGAAGCACACATGATGACCCCTTCCAGGAAGCTCCTGCTGTGTCAGGGTTCTGCACACTAATTCTTCGAACCTGCACCTTTTAATTTCTGATTAGTAAGTCTTTCCCCTACTTCATGTGAAGGAGGCCTCAAAATTCTTTTTCCTCCACGGGAGCCAGGGAACCTGCATACTCTCTGAAGGAACAGCAAGCTCTGGGCGCGGGTAGGAGGGAGTTAAAGGGTGCAGCCCAACCACGCCAGCAGATTTTTGCAAGGATGGCACCGCCCACAAAGACACTTGCGTACTTCCCAGAGGACTGCTGCGACTCACAGCTCCACCCTTATGCCTTCCTGAGTCGCTGTTCTGGCTCGCGCCCATTCCCCTGCTACGGGTTTCAAGCATACAAGCCCCTGACTTCCTTCCCTCGGCGTAGCTCTGTGCCCGTGAGACACCTCCCCCGCGCCAAATAAACTTCCTCTTTATGGCAGTGTCTCCATCGACTTTGTGTGGGTTAGTCTCATTTACTTTTCACTCTGGGTCCAGGGCCTTGGGTTCCTTATCTGTCCTTCGCGGACCTCCAGGGTCCTGGGCAGGACACAGCGAGGCCCCGGCGCTGGGGCGCCTGAGGTTGGAAGGGTAGCGTGTGAGCTGGGGCCCACAGGGCTTGGGGACGCGCTCAGTGCGGGCAGCAGACTGTGAGCTCGCGGTCATCCAGCCGCCGAAGGCGCTTCTCAAGCATTCACAAGACACAAATGGCAGTCTCCGGAGCTAAGGAGGAGCCGTCAGGGAGCTACTAAGCCAGGGCGGCATGCATGCGCGGACTGCACCGGCGTACTTCGCAGGCGCAAAAAGCGCCTGCGAGCCGGCTGAAACTGCCTGTGCAATACGGCCGGGCCGGCGGCAGGCGGCTGCCCGGACCTGAGTTTCTTCACTGGCGTTCCGCACGGTGTCGCTCCAGAGACTGCGTCGCTAATCTGCACCATGCTCACTGTTCCTGCGCCTGGTCCTCCCCTCCGAGAGCCACCAGCGCACGCAGCGAGGAGCTACTCAGCCAGCGCCGCTCCTCGCCGCCTCTGATGCCGGCTTGCGCACTCGCTGCCGCGCCTAAACGTGGGGGCGTGGCCCGTGCCTGTCCATCACGTGCTCTGCAGCGCCGTCCAATCAGGCCCGGATCTGGCGCGGAAGGGCGGGCTTCCCGTGCCGCGCGGGACTTTAATCCTCAACTCTGCACGCTCCGGCTCCTTCCTTGTGCGCTGTCTGGTAGCGGTGTCTTACTCTGTCGCCTTGTTACATGCGGGCGCTGCGGAAGCCGGCGATCGTGAGTGTGTGGGAGTGAGCACCAGGGGTTACCATTCCACGTCCTCAGGAAAGCCTTACCGGGACGGGACGCCCCTCGCTCAGTCTTTAACGCTCCAACAGCTCCACACATCTCCGGACCTTGCCGTCCTGTATGTCACTCGGCCCACCTCACTCCCTCGAACCAGTGAGGGACCACGCGCCAGCAACGCGTTGATTTTGGGAAGTCAAACAGTGTATCGTAAAGTAAGATACGACCCATAGGCAGACTGGGTCGACAGGAGTGCGTGAGCGACCCCGCGTTCCTTTGTCCCGGTTGCTTTTATTTTCCCTTTTAGAGTGCTACACCCTCCCTTGTCTGCAGTCTTAAGCGCCCCGAGTTGGCCTTCAGTGTTGGACAGTGCATGTGCCTTCCTCCCATCATGCATCAGCTTTTAGTCAGATTCACGAGCCTAGGAGTTGCCTAAGGCCGGCGGGTCATACCCACTGCATGCTCCCGGAGCGCTCGGGAACGTCTGCAGTTGTTCTCTGCTTAGTCTGTAATGCCTCTCAGGGTAGGTCCCTTTCTGATTGGCTGCGATGTGTGTCACAACTCAGAACCGGGCAGGCTAGTTCTAATGGCCCATGCCCCATTCCGTGGGCTCCTGTCTTAACTCCTGCTTACAGGGACACAGTGGAAGAAGGTAACCTAGTAACTTAGCTACACATAGGCAGCCCAAATGACCATGTCATTGACTATGCTGGTGCTGGGCTTTGGAATCCTTGACAGTTCCTTCAGTGCCCTAAAGGTCACGAGCTTGACCACTGGATGAGGGGCCTAGGCAGGCTGCTCTTTGGCAGAAAAAAAACCTCAAACCCACCCCAGACTTAATGCTTGGACCCCTCAGCACCAAGCTGGGCAGTGAGCTCTTTTCCCTGTTCCTCTCCCATTCTGGAGTGTACCTTTATTTCTTTTTTCTTTAAGATCTTTGGTCTTGGGGCTGGGGATTTAAATAAGTGGCATAAGTGCTGGCCTGGCAAGCACTAGGTCGTGAGTTCAATACCCAGTACCAAAAAAACACACAAAAAACAAAACTTTGGTCTTGCTGCTCTTTTCAGGGGCCTTACTCAGTTCTTTGTTTAGACATTAAGAACCCGGGTAGAACCTCTCTGGACCTGTAACAGCGGATCTCCAGTGACTTCTCAGGTCCTGGGGTGACTAGGCTTGGAGCCTTCTCTGGGGAGTCCCTTATGAAAGGTAAATGCCACGGTAACTCACATGAGGATGATGGAGACACTGCCACAAAGAGAAAGTGTATTTGGGGCAAAAGAACATCTTGTAGAGGAGAGTGACCCTGAAAGAAAGGAGTTGGGGACTTATATGCATGAAAAGCACAGCGAGGGGCATGGGCACAAGGGCCAGGACAGCAGCCCGGGAAGGCATAACAGGTACGTTTTTGGGGCGGAGTTGTGAAAACCAGGAGCATCTTGGTGGGCTCTGTAGTTCTCCGGGAAGTAGGCAGTGGGTCGTTGCTGCCATCTGTCTTTGTGGGCTGATTTTGCTTCTCTGCTACTGTGAAAGCTTTTGAGGGTAGCCAGGCTGTACCCTTTAACCCCCTCCTCCCTTCACCCAGAAGCCCAATGCCCTTTCACCTTGCATCCCCCACATGTGCCGTGAGGGTAAGAAGTTCATTAAGGGAGTTGGGAATCCAGTATGGGGATCATATGTATAGGAATGTCTCTCTTTTTCTTGGCTTGAGTTGTCCAAATGTAAACAAGCAGAGTAGCAGGCCCTCAAGCCTAGCTCCATCTGGGGCTGTAGGTAAATCTCTAATGTTTCACTTCTTTTTTTTCCCATAAATCCATTTTCTTTAAGGAGAAAAAAACTAAAAATTTCAAAACATGTCAATCAGGATGACAATGGTACATGCAGTTGTTGTCATAACCTAATCATTCACCCAGAGCACAAGACACTTACACTGAATTGTCTGAACAATACCAGCACATGGGCTGGGGATTTAGCTCAGCCGCAATAAGTGCCTGCCTTGCAAGCATGCAGTTGTGAGTTCAGTCCCCGGTACTGATTAAAAAAAATTTTTTTAAAAACCCAAAAAACAATACCAGCACAAGTGAACTCAGAGAAATCAGTACTATTAACTGTCTTAACTATTTTTTATATACATACACATATGTTGTTTCTTTCAGCTTCTCACACTAACGAGACAATACAATGTTTATAGGAACGTCTTATTTATTTCAGTAATGAGTATCTTCTTAAGTTGCATCCATTATGTATAAAAGTCTCCAGTTTATCTTTCTTTATGGATCTTGGAAACAACCTAAATGCCCTTTGACTGAGGAATAGATAATGCTTCACTTCTGCTTTGCATTCTTTTTTATTTTGTTTGTTTGTTTTTTTCTAAAATGCCAACTCCCCTCTCCAGGACGTTGTCAACACATTTCAAGCAAACACTTTTTTTTTTGTTGTTGTTTTTTTGTTTTTGTACCAGGGATTGAACTCACGGCTGCGAGCTTGCAAGGCAGGCCCTTTTGCCGCTGAGCTAAATCCACATGACAAATTCTCATTATGTAGTTCAGGCTGGCCTTGAACTCATTATGTAGCCCAGGTTGGCCTTGAATTTAATGGGGATTCTCCTGTCCCAGCCTCTTGAGTGCTGAGATTACAGGTGTATGCTACTACAATACTTTAAGTCATTTTCCTTCCAGTGAAAAACCCCAACAGTTACGGTGTTTTAAAGCATTTGTTTCCTGTTTGTAAACATTTCTCATGAGGGGAAGGAAGACAATAAAAACCTGATAGTCCCCTATTGACTTGAAGACAACAGAAAATACTTTGATCCGGGTATGAATGGCATGACCTGGGAACATGGATTCAAGTTATCCATGTGATGCATGAGTTTTTCTAGTTAGAAAACAGAAGGAAGTTGCTACGTAGGCAGGCTGTATGAAAGAGGGGAAATCTATTACACATCCCAGAGGGGGTTTTTATTGCAAGATGAGATAAAAACCAGGAATATTCTACCACAAGCTACATCCCCAGTCTTTTTTACTTTTATTTTGTGTCACTTGACCTCAAAGTTTTCAGCCTTTGTGGCTTAGACTTCTTCGCAGCTAGAATTATTGTCATTTGTCACCATGCTCAACCCCTCATGTGACAACATTCTTAGATTTAGGGTTGAATCTAGAGGTATATTAAGCTTGACAATAAGTTTCAATAAGTCTATTAGTTATGAGGATGTTTGGTCATATACAAAAGTTAATTGGTTATTTCAGAGCCTAATATACCTTGACATCATTATGGCTGTTAATTTGGAAAACCCCATCTCCTCAATCAGGTGGTCTAGTTAGCCAAGGCCCCAGGCTGCAAGGTCTTTAACATAGACACCTCTTTTTCAGAGAACTTCAGTTCATATCTGTAAACAGTCTTTGTACCTTTCTTTTATTTTCCCTAGATGCAGACAGCTTACTGTGCGTTGAAGTTCCCTTTTGTAAACTTTGCAGGTAGATTTGTCCTCAGCCATTGTCTTATCTTTTCCTGGTCCTGTATTTGAGAACTGTTTGGGGCTGGCACAAGGTACCCACAACTTCCACATGTTCTAGAATGATTTTCAGGCCCAGGGTCAACTCCTTAGGGGCAGTGTGAGACATGAGGTGTAGAGTCTCAAGGAACCAGCAGAAGGCCTTGGGACTGGGAGCAATCTCTTGGAATAGGCCTCATTTTACTTTATTTTGTTTATTTTTTGTCTTTTTGAGACCAGGTTTCGTTACGCAGTTCAGGCTGGCTTTGGGCTCACTTTGTATCCCAAGCTGCCCTCAAACTTGCAGTGATTCTCCTGCTTCAGCCTCCCAAGTGCTGGGATTTCAGGCATATGCCACCATACCCAGCAAGGCCCCATTTTACCTCTTTGGGGGACTATCTCCCTCCACACCCATGCCAGCTGAGTTCCCATTGCTTGAGGATGCATTGGCAGCCAGTCAGATGTTACACTTGGGGAGCCATGTTATAAACAATTTCTGCACGTTAAGTTCTCAGTGTCAAGGAAGAAAAGCTCTTCCAAAGCAAATAGAAACCCATCCCAGGTAAGTGGTGCAAAAATCAAAAGCAAGGTGTACTGGAGTCACTGCCCTCGTGTCCTAGGAGGATGATCCTGAGGTACTTCTGTGAGCAGGCTCAGGGTGGACAGATGTCCCAGATGACTGGATGACCTTCCCTGGCACTTGAGTCTGATGTGTCTGTGTTCTCTTCAGCGCCGCCTTCGGTATCTCTGTGATCCCCTTTCTGTGTTTATCACCTCGAAATGATCTATTCACTTATTTGAGCCCCAGATTTCCTGTAATGTGAAATTTATTTTTTCAGAACTGAAAAAGAAGAGGCAACAAAGAAGTAGATTTCATTTAAATTTTTTCTTCCTATTCCCATAGTGTATTTTATTTTTAAGTGTGGGTTTACACAAATGTTGACAACACTATAAAGAATAACCAAACACTATTTCTATCCAGTTTGTTTATTTATTGGTTTTGGTACCAGGGATCGAACTTATGACCTTGTACTTGCCAGGCAGGCACTTGTGCCGCTAAGCTAAATCCCTGACCCTTTCTCTCCAGTTTCAATTTCCTGGTTTTTTGTTTTGCCTTTCTGAGCCAGGGTCTTGGGCACTACATAGCCCAGGCTAGTAGAATTTGTGGCAATCTTGCTTCAGTCTCCTGAGTTGGGATTACAGGCATGTGCCATTCCTGTGTTATGTTGTTTTGTTTTGAGACAGGGTCTCTTTATGCAGTTCAGGCTGGCCTTGAGCTTACTTTGTAATCCAGGCTGGTCTCAAACTCTCAACGACCCTCTTGCCTCAGCCTCGGGAGTGCAGGGATTGTGCTGTGTGCCACCATGCCTGACTAGTCATGTAATTCTTCATAGTATTCTTTTATGGTTCTATTTAATTCAGTAATTACCTTGCTTTCATTTTTATTCAGTCATTTTTCTGCCTTTTTAAAAAAAATATGGCTTTAGGCTTTCAATTATATTAATGTTCACGGAGAATCTGATTTTAGTATTATTGGTTTGTTATTTTCTGATTGTTTCATTGATTTTTTTTTCATTGTTTTTTTCTAATTATTTTCCTTTGTTTAATCTACATTTACCTTGGTCTTCTCTCTTTAGTTTCATAATGTGGCATGGTAAGTGATCATTTTATTTTAGATAGCTTTTTTCTTTTTTCTTTCTTTTCTTTTCTTTTTTTTCTTTCTTTTTCTTTCCTCCTTTCTTCTTTCTTTCCTTTCTTTCTTTCTTTCTTTCTTTCTTTCTTTCTTTCTTTCTTTCTTTCTTTCCTTCCTTCCTTCCTTCCTTCCTTCCTTCCTTCCTTCCTTCCTTCTTTCTTTCTTTCGTCGTCTTCTTCTTCTTGAGACAGGGTCTTGCTATGCAGTTTGCACTGGCTTTGGGCTTACTTTGTAGCCCAGGCTTGTCTTGAACCTGCAGTGATCCTCCTGTCTCAGTCTTCCCGAGTACTGGCATGACAGGTGTGTGCCACCATGCCCGACTTGATAGTTCTTTTCTAATGTATGCATTTGATGGTTTAAGTCTTCTTTGAAGCCAGGCTTGGTGCTGCATACCTGTAATCCCAGCATTGGGGAGGCCGAGGTAGGAGGATTGCTGGGAAGTCGAGGCCAGCCTGGGCTAGCTATACAATGAGACCTTGTCTCAAAAAAAAAAAAAAAAAAAAAAGAAATTCTCACTTGAGGCAGTGCTGCTCATGTATTCCACAGATTTTATTAAGATGGGCTTTGATTTACTTTCACTCCTTTTTCTTTTTTGTCTTTTATCTTTTTTTTTTTGGTACCAGGGATTGTGTCATTTTATCTGTTAAAGGCCCGGTTTCACTGTGCAGCTCAGGCTGGCCTCAAACTCACACTAACCTGCCTGCCTCAGCCCCGGGGTCCTGAGGTTACAGGTACGTACCACGTGGTCAGCTCGGATTTTTCTTGAGACATCTGTTTGACTTGTGCAGTATTGAGAACTTTTGTGAGTTAGTCTCCAGTTACTTGGATGTTTCCCATCTGTGTTTCTGTTACTTATTTCTATATAAACTCTAACATGTTCTTAGAGATTACTTTCAGTATTTCTTAGCACTTGTGAATGGGTTCCTCCTCCCACCACTTGTTATTTCTTGATGCTAGCCATTCTTTCTAAGGTAAAGTGGAATCTCAGTGTTTTAGTTTGTATTTCTCTAGTGGTTAAAGATACTGAACATGGTTTCATATATTAGTCATTTGGACCTTTAAAAAATGTGTTTATTTCCATTTTTTATTTTCTTGGTTGGTTCCTTTATTGCGGGGTGTCTAATTTTTTTGAGTTCTTTGTATATTCTAGGTATAGTCCTTCTATTAGGTAGCAAAATTTCCCATTCTGTAGGTTGTACTTTTATTATGTTTGTTGTTTCGTGCACAGAAACTTTAGTTGGAAATGATCCCATTTGTTGGTTCCTTATACTATTTCTTGTGCAATGGAGGTTCTGATCAGGAAGTCCTTACTGCTGGGTGTGCTGGCACTTCCTGTAATCTCAGCACTTGGAGGCTGAGGCAGGAGGATTACTGTGAGTTCTAGGCCACCCTGGGCTACAAAATGAGTTCAAGGCCAGCCTGAACTAAATAGTGAAACCCAGCCTCAAAAAGACTAAAAAACAAACCTACAGACAAAAAGGTCCTTGTCATTGCCTGTGTCTTCAAGAATTTTGTCTATTTTACTTTAAATAGATTGTTTCTGTTTTACTGTTTAGATTTTTGATTCATTTTGATTTTAGTTTAATACATGGTGAGAGATATGGGCTTTGTGTGTAGATTTCCAATTTTCCCAGCAACATTTATTAAAGAGGCGTTCTTTCTTCCAGTGAGTTTTTGGCTGAGTTGTCGAAGATCAGATGGCTAAATGTGCCTGGGGCTGTTTTTGCATCCTTTATTTTGTTTCATTGATCCATATATCTGTTTTTGTGCCAGTGCCATGGTGTTTTTATTAAATCTTTGTAGTATAACTTGAAATTTGCATTGTGATGCCTCCTGCTTTATTGTTGTTTCCTAGCATTACTGTTGCTGTTTTGGGTCTCTTGGTTCTATATGAATTTTAGGATTTTTTTCTCTAGTTCTGTGAGGAATGCTGTTGGCATTTTGATTGGGTTGTCTTAAATCTGTATTAATCAGCTTTGGAAGTATGGCCCTTTGGACAATATTGGTTCTACCTATTAAGGAACAGGGGGTGTTTTTCTTTCTGATACCAACTTTGATCTCCTTTGGCAGAGTACTGTAGTTTTTGTTGTAGAGTTGGTTCACTTCCTTGGTTAGGTTAATTCCTAAGTATTTAATTTTTCTTGGTGCTACTGTGAATGGTGTAGTCTAGCGTTTGAACTCATTATGTAGCCCAGGTTAATCTCAAATTTGCAGCAATCCTTCCTTAGCCTTCTGAGTGTTGAAATTAAAGTTGTGTACTACCATGTCCAGCTTTTTCAGGGTTTTTAATCATGAATGGATACTGGATCTTGTTAAAGGTCTTTTCTGCATCTATTGAGATATTGATGTGATTTTTGTCTTTGGTTCTGTTTATGTTATGCATTATGTTTATTGATTTTTCCTATGTTGAAGCATCCCTGCATCCCTGGAATGAAGCCTGCTTGGTCTTGTATTATGTATTTGATGATTTGTTGCTTTCTCTTTGCCAGTATCTTGTTGAGGATTTTTGCATCTGTGTTACAGAGTTTGTCCAGTAGTTCATTCTCTTTCTCTTTTTTTTTTGGTTGAGTGCTTTTCTTAATTTCATTTTTAAAAAATTATGGCTTCAGTTTTATTGGCTGTTTTCAGAATATTCAAATTATTTTTATATCTTGGTTGTCTTTTGATAATTCGTGTGTAACTAGCCATCTGTACATTTCCCACCCCTACCTGCGATTCTCCAGTTGTTTGAAGTATAGGTTCATAAAGTAGTTTCAACAGTCTCCATTATGATTTCTTTTTTGTGTGTGTATGCCGGGGATCAAACTCATGACCTCTCACTTGCCAGGCAGGTGTTTATGCTGCTGAGCTAAATCCCCGGCTCTGTGATTTCTTTTTAATTTCTCACTGCATTGATTTGGATCTTTCCTTTTTTGATAGGAATGGCTAAGGGTTTGCCTATTTTGTTTAGTCTTTCAAAGAACCAACTCACTGATTCATTGATTCTTTGTATTTTTTTTTTTTGTTAGTCTCAAGTTCATTGATTTTTGCTAGCTGTTTACAGTTTCCTTCCTTTTACTTGCTGGTTGTGGTGTATGATCCTTTGAATAACTGCAAGTGTAGCTTGCTGGCATTTGAGGACTTTTGCATAGGTATTCACAATAAATATTTGTCTGCAATTTTTCTTTTTCCAGATACACTTTTGCTTTGGGTTTCAGCATAATTTTGGCCTTATTATAGAATTGAGTTTGGAAATTTTTGTTCTTCAGTTTTCTGAAATTATTGAAGGAAGATCTGCCTTAGGAAGATTTCATCATAGAAGTATTTTGTCACAGGTTTTTATTGTTGGGATTTTGACTACTCTGTCAATCTCCTATAACTGTAGATCTGCGCAGATTTCGTATTTCTTCATGACCCGAGCCCATGTATGTTTCCACATGTTTGTCTACCTCCTGGATATTGTGAGTCAGTTGGTATGTCCTTCTGTACCTCTTTGATGAGATCTGGGTCATAGAGTTCTGTTGTGCTTTCATATATTCTGATGGTATTTGAATGGTGAACTGTGGAACCAGGGAAAGCATTCTCCTTACCTGTGATTTATTTAGCCTCATTTTAAAGAATCCTAGGTCTTTTGGGGTTATGACTTATTTCATGTGTTCTTCTCAGCTTTTACTCCTCAATCTAGGCAGGAGAATTTGTGGGGTCATGGATTTTGTTACATATTCATTATTCTGATAAAGTTTGTAAATGCAGTCTCTGTTGATTGACCAAACCTTTTGGAAATTAATGAAACTTTGCAAGGATATAATTTGTGAGAGGTACCATCTTGGTGATACTGAATTTTTAAAATGTTACTCATAGTGGTTTGACAAAAAACTATGGAAAATTCTCATTGTCCTTTTTTTTTTTAAATTTTTTTAAAGAGAAAAACAAAACAAAAAAGGTAGAAATACAGAATTTAAAAAAAAACAGTAAGAAATCACTAGTTGATAAATTACATATTGTTCTCTTAGAAATAGTTGCTCATGTTACAAAATTTAAGGCATACAAAGTGGACATTCAAACAGTGAGGCTGCAAACAGTTCTGTTCAACGATCTAACAAAAACTTAGTAATATGGTTATCAATCCCCCACACACACTTAAACGTACATGCAGTTATATCCTTTAGAGCACTTTCTTTTCCTCCTTTTGCTATTTTTTTTCCTAATTTTTTATTTAAAGTGAAGAAAGAAAAAAAAATCAAACAAAACAGAAAGTGGGTAGCAACAATACAGAATTCCGAAGGGAAAGAAAGAAGAAGAAGAAAAAAGAACAGCAACCACAACAGAAACAAAAACAAAAATACTAAGAAATCGCCACTTGATAAGTTACATACTGTCATCATTGGAAATAGTTGTTCAAGTTACAAAGTTAAAACATACAAAGTACACATTCAAACAATGAGCCTGTTAACAGTTCTGCTCAACATTCCAACAAAAACAGCAATATGGACATCTATCTTACACACCTAAACACACATGCAGTTATATCCTTTAGAGCACCTTCTTTTTCTCTCTTTTTTACAGTAGCAATTACACATTTTGGGTTTTATTACTCCTACAGTTCTTATTACTTTTTACACTAGAGAAACAATGTGATATATATAAATATGATTCTTATTTATTTCACTAATGAGGATAGTCTCAAGTTGTCCCCATTTCCCTATGAAGGCCTCAAGATCATCCTTTTTAATAGCTGAGTAATATTCCATTGTATAAAAATACATCTTTTTCATCTATTCTGCAGTTGATGGGCAGCTTGGTTGTTTCACATTGTCCTTTTTCTTGAGCCTTGGTCTTATTTGGTATTCAGCTAAATATTGCCTGCAGTACACAGCTTGCAAACTTCCAAATGTTCTTTTCCTGTAATCACAGTTATCTCTTCTAATCTCCAGTTACCAAATTGTGACAGCAGGAATGAAAGACTGTTTGCTAAGGGTGCTCATTAGGAACCCAGTGTTTAGAATATTTGATAGCCAGAGTTAGGCACTGCTGCGAAAGTGGAAGAAAACAGTAAGATTTTAGAAGAAAAACTGGAATTCAGTAAATACCATATACTTCGGATATTTCATTTAGGCACACCAAACTATTCTTATCACTTAGATTAGCAGAATTCCTCTGAAGCGGTCAGTTCTCTGATGCCACCAAAGAGCCAGTTTTTTCAGCAGGCATTTCTAGGGATTAGTACTCCTGGATGTTCTTACAGTAGCTTTCTTTATAGTGGTTAATAGGACTTCGTTATGGCAAGTATTAGAGATGTACTCACTGGAGAGAAGTTAGGGATTACCCAAGAGCATATTTTACTTCCTGGAGTAGTATTGAAATGGGTGTCTGTAGTCTTTTGCTGCTTTTTGAATAGTCCAGTTCTAATGCCAGAGTGGTTGTGAGTGAGCAGAGATGAAAAGTAAGCTTTGATAGCCACGTCATGAAATGTTTGGAGACCACAGAATCATGTAAACATCGCCATGCTAATTGTCAGTTACTAGTGACTTCAGCTGTTACCCAGTTGTCATCACATGTCTGGAATGTTTTAGAATCCTGTGTCCTTTGTGGCTGTGAACTTCACACTGGAAGAGTGGGCTTTGCTGGATCCTTCCCAGAAGGCTGTCTACAGAGATGTGATGCAGGAAGTCTTCAAGAACATTGCTTCTATGGGCAAGAATGTCACCATTTCTTTATTTCCTAGCTAGAAAAGAAGTGTTGGGCTGGGGTAAGAAGTATTGGACAGGCAGCACAGCTCCTGCCTGGCAAGTGCGAGGTTCTAGTTTGATTCCCAGTACCACTGAAAGAAAAAAAGGAGGGTTTATTTTGGCCAACTGTGAAGAATGTGGGAAGGGAATACTTTAATGAATAAATTAGGTAATCTAACAGTATAGAGTTCAGCTAGAATTTATTATTTCTTTGTAATAATTCATAGAGATTTTCTCTGTCTACATTTTAGGAAACAAATGGGAGTATCAGAACATCCAAGATAACAAAAGGGCTTTGAGAAATCTAAGGTAATTTATATTCAGAACAGAAGGAAGGCGTGTTCTTTGAGAATATTTTAGCATTTGACATTTTTATAAAGCTTCAACTTCAACATACAACTTCATAAGCTTTTTTTTTTTAAGAGTAACAAAAAATATTTTACTGAAACATAAGATTTACACAAGTTTCCAGACAAGCTTATGCAAAATGGTCACAAGCTTTTTTGAAGAGAGCAATCTGTACTTGCCTGCAAATCACAATGTTATGTCAGGGCTGTGATGTTAATGTTCCCATTTTGGTTCAGACAATCACCCTTTGTCCATCTACAGCATCTAAATAAAGTTAGACTTGGCTAAAAAGCATATCTTAAAGACTGGTTAGTTGGTTTTAACCAGTGCAACTAATCACCATAAAAGTAGGGGTAGGGAGCCCATAAAATTTTGAAACTACCTTTCCTCTCAAAAAATAAAAGAACACCCATAGCCCTGCAGCCAGTCCTGACAAGTACTTTCATTTATAGTGCTTTATGCTTAAACCATGATGGGGACGTGAATAAAAGCAGAGGGCCACTGCTTTTCAGTGTTTCACAACAATCCAGATGAAACTTGGAGCCTCTGCTCATGCTTTACAACAGTGAATCAGGACAAGACACAGATTTGCTAATGTGCATTCAGTCACCAAAGGACTAAAAATATCTGGGCTTTTATTCTGTAATGTTTCTAAGACTGTGTCCATTAAATGCAAACAAAAAGGAAGAAGTCTTGGCAGAACAAGAGAAGTGACACAAACTTGATGACCAGGTCGACTTAAATATTACCCGTGGCATATAGCCTCGCCCATGCTCCAGCTGTTTCTGTGGCATGGGCTTCCTTGGTGTTCCCCTGCTCTGCTGCATTGTTTGCTAATGGGTCATCTGTATCAGGAGCACTAAACAAAGCCAGCATTGATAGCAGAACTGTGTAGATCCACAGTACTGGTGACCATTTATCTTTCAAAATATCTAAACATATTCTTCCCAACTTGTCGACATTAGGATGATAAATTTTGGTTGTGAAACGTACTTCAGGTGCTGCCACTGGGAATTCTTCTGGCACAAATAGTCCAAGTTTAAAAGTCCCTCCTTCAAAGGGGGAAATCCTGGGGACCAGCGGTGACTGTGTGAAGATAATGGGCGTTGTTTTTGTCTGGCTCTGCTTTAATCCCAGAAATCGCTGTGCCAGCAAATGCTGGGTTTCCTTGATGATCCTTATGACCCTGCAGGGCAGCCCAGCCATCTTGTCAGATCCCAAGTTCAGCCTCTGTTCGCGTCTCCAGGTCCACTCACCTCACGCACGAGTAAAGACCCTTCATATGCGTTCATTCTTGGAAAAAGTTTACCTAAACACACAGTTCAATGTAATACATGTTCCATGTTTTCAAAATAGTTGACTGGCCACAACTAAGAAATGCATCTAGGGGCATTGCTATTTTGACTATAGCTACTGGAAACCATATTGCACATTAATCAGTTTACTTTCAAATGGATTGGGCATATCATAAAACCTACTCTTTCCTAATATTAGTGGTAATACAACTCTTAAGAACTATTACTATGTTTAAAAAAATCAGGAATAATCCCACAATTATTCATATGCTTGTCACTTTATAAAAGTTATAAGGTAAAGAGACTTTGTAAATGTAAATATGACAGTTAATGAGAAACTTTCAGTAAGGTTCTAAATCTTGATCTACTAGAATGAAACCCTGTGAATGAATGAATATGAATCTTCTATGTTGTTTATTCCTTAACAGAAACATCATACCTCACTCTGAACACAAAGTATACAAAAGTGAGGAATATGCAGGAAAGCCTTGTGGATTTAAAAAACATAGGAAGCCCCTCATTTCTCTCACAAATGTTCAACAACCCATAGTACTTCACACTGGAAAGCAAAATACACGAATGTGTGGGGAAGCCTTACCTTATTTCAGTTATATTCAAAGGTATGGAAAATCTCATACTCCAAAGAAGCGCTATGTATGTAAACAGTGCGATAAATCCTTCTTTTCTCATGCAAGTATTGTAAGCCACATGGTAAAGCACACTGGAAATGGATGTTTTAAATGTAAGGTATGTGGGAAACCTTTTTATTTTTCTTTTTTATGCACAAGACATGAAAAATCTCATACTGGGGAGAAACCCTATAAATGTAAACAGTGTAAGAAAGGCTTTAGTTTGTTTTCAGGTTTTAAAAGTCACATGGTAACACATACTGGCAAGTTGCCCTTTCAGTGTAAGGTATGTGGGAAAGCCTTTCTATATCCTAGTGTATTTAGAATACATCAGAGGACTCATACTGGAGAGAAGCTATGTGACTGTAAACACTGTGGTAAGCTCTTTAGTTCTTCACATTACCTTTATATACATGAAAAACATCATGCTGGAGAGAAGCCCTATAATTGTAAACATTGTGGGAAGGCCTTTTATTCTGGCATACAACTGAGAAGACATAAGATAATACACACTGGAAAAGAACCTCTTACATGTAAGGTATGTGGGAGATGTTTTGATTTTCCCTGTTTATTAAGAAGACATAAAAGAATTCATACTGGAGAGAAGCCCTTTAAATGTGCACAGTGTGGGAAAAGAAAGCCTTCAGTGTTTCTAGTTTCTTTCATCAGCATAAACGATCTCATACAGAGGAGAAGCCCCATAAGTGTAAACAATGTGGGAGACACTTTAGACTTCTCCACACCCTTCAAGAGCACGAAAGAACACATACTGGAGAAAAGCCCTACGAATGTGACCAGTGCGGTAAAGCCTTCAATCATAGGAGTACTTTTAGAAGACATTCCAAAATTCACAGTGGGCAAAAACCTTATGAATGCAAACAATGTGGTAAGGGCTTCAAACATTTGAATTCCATTCGAAACCATGAAAAGATTCATACTGGAGAGAAGCCATATGCATGCCAACAGTACAGTAAAGCTTTCTCCACATCCTTCAGCCTTAAATACCATGAGAGAAAAGCCAGGTGTGGTAACACATGCCTGTAATCCCAGCATGCAGGAGGATGAGGAAAAACGATTGCTGTGAGTTCAAGGCCAGATTCAATGACACAGTGAGACCCTGTCTCAAAAAAATAAAAAGAACCCAAAATGCAAAATTAGTATGGGAGGGGCTGGGGATTTAGCTCAGTGGCATAAGTGCCTGCCTTGCAAGCACAAGGTTGTCAGTTCGATCCCTGGTACCGATAAAAAAAAAAAATCAGTATGGGAATTAATGAAAGTGAAAGCAAAAAATCAGTACACAAAATCCAGTACTTTAAACAGACAAGAGAAAAAGAACCTAAGTAAGATCTTAAATAGGAGAAAAAGATAATGAACAGACATGACATCAGAAATGAAAGGGCAAGACGGCAAGCGAGGGGAACAAGAAGCCAAGCATTTCCTGTGAGTGGTGCCATGTGCAGGCTGCCAACTTCTCCTGGTGTGTGAGCTGAGAGACAAGAGGAGCCAACCCCCAAACACGACTGGCTGATCTGGGTAGCTACTGAGGTAAAATACCACTTAATGCTTATAGTGTTTAGGACTTCTCTGACTTTGCAGGCCTAAAGCTGGTAATCCAATCATCTATTAAGAGAATAACAGTATGCAATGTAGCATCTACGGGAGATCTGCTTTTGAAGGTGGTAGCCATTGCTAATTCCCTGTTAACTTGTTTGGAAACCCTGTATTGTTTTGATTGATTGTTTTATTTATACCTCATGACATGGGTAACTGTTTCAAAAATAAGATATATTACGATAACCATTTTGGATTTACTATTATTTTGAAGTCCTGTATTGTGTTTTATGTTTTGTTTTTATTGGTTCTGTCCTGTTTTGCTTGATTTTACTGTCTGAAGATACAGCTAGCTATTTTGAAGTCAAGAGACATTATGGTAACAATTGTTGATTTCCTATTTTAAAATCCTGTGTCACATTGCTTTGTTTTGATTGGCCTTACTCTGTTTTATTTTGTTTGGTTTTATTCTCATTAAAATAAAAATTACAAGGGGATGCAGCTCAGTGACATAAGCATTTGCTTGGCAAGCCCAAGGTCCTGAGTTCGGTTCTTGGTACCTAAATAAATAAAAACAAACCAAAAAAAATGAAAGGGCAGACACCACTACAAGTTCTCTAAAAAGCAAAGAAATACCTGTGTACAACTATACAGATTTGACAACCTCCATGAAAGGAACAAAAGACAGACTTGATCACACAAATTAATTTTTTTCAGCTCTTAAATTCCAAATGTTCAAACAACCATGGACCACAAGTATGCAAACAAAAAAAAAATTGTGTCAGGACTGAACATGTGTTGGCTTTTTCCTCTTGTCCTGTCCTCTAAACCAGTGGTGGTGACCCTGTGGTGAATGTGCCTCAGCCAGCTGTTAGTGAAAGCTCTAAAAGGTTCACCATTGCTGCTCTAACCCATGTAACAGCATCACAACTGTTGATTTCCATGGTATATCATACGATGTGTGCATCAGGAGTGATCTAGAATGACTTAAAGCATTTGCATGTCACATGCGAATACTGTGTCATGTTATCTAAGGAACTTAGTCATCACAGATTTTGGAATCCACAGGGGATCATGAAAATACCTCTCCACAGATACCGAGGAAGACACACGCAGCGGGAGTAGGCCCACATCTACTGTGGCAGTCTTCAAAACACAAAGCATCCAGCCCATATGTGCCCTTGGGTGAATTCCGCCAAAGAAGGAAGAAATTATGCCAGTTTCCTACAGGCTGTTTCTGACATCAGCAACAAGGCAAAGGCATAGCCTTTATTCATTAGTTAGCTAATGAAATAGAATTAAAGGAATAGTGATGGGAAAAGAATAAAACTGCCTTTGTTTACAGGTGACATGATTGTTGAGAATCCAAACAAGTAGACAAAAATAAAACCTGGAATTAATTATATGTGTTATAGCAAGATTTTGAAATACAAGGTTAGTACTGTACAGACCTTAGCCTTTTTTTTTTTTTTTCCTGGTACTGGGGATCAAACTCATGACCTTGCATTTGCCAGGCAGGCACTTACACTGCTGAGCTAAATCCCCGGCCCCAAGTTTTCTTATTTTATAAGTATAGAAGAAAATAAAGGAGTATCAAATATATTACAGTTTTCTATTACATTCATAGTAAAATTAGCACAAGTAGAAAATTCTACTTTTGAGTATATAATTTGTTAAAGAAATATTTCTTGTAAATTTTATGTATTATTTCATATATTGGTAAAATTCAAAACTACTTTTCACTTCAGATTTTTATCTCAAGTTTGGGGTGGATGGGCTAGTAGCTGAAACATTAAATAGATTTCTCTTTTAGAAGCTGTAACATGTTTTATAAATAAATGATATTTTTTAAATATTTAAACTTTTCTATAGGTTTTTAGGAGTGTCACTTAGTTAAATGGCATATTCATTCACATAGATTTAATCACAAGGAAGAACTGAAGGAAATAACACTTCTTGGTGCTGGAACCACCTTGTTTGGGAGGATTGTTCTGAGCTGTCTGTTCTTAGGGCTGGTCTTGCTTTAGCCCCACATACATGATCAGTCTCCAGGTTCAGTGGCTCCCTACAAGTAGCAATTTGAATTGTTTTAGGAGGCTGTTGCTTCCGCTCTGACATGTAAACTTTGCACCCTGGGGACTCATAGCCTCTTTATTTTGAGGATCATCCCCAGTTGGCATTCCTGGAGCTGACTGGCTCTGCCATCCCGCTGTGCCCATAGCATTTACAGACTCACTGTATGTGAGAAAACAGGAGACTGTCACATGGCCCCCAAGATTATGCATCAGTACTTCTGGCCTGATCTGCATTGCTTAGAGCCAGCTGAAGAGAGAATTACCATGGCCAGCTCTGTACACACCTGTGTATGGGAATAAGACTCAACAAAGGTTGCAGCAGTTGTTCTGAATCCAGGAGGTGCCCATGTCGTCTTCTATAACAAATGGTTGCCAGGGATTTAGCTCAGTGGCATAAGCACTTGCCTAGCAAGTGCAAGGTCATGAGTTCAATTTCTGGTACCAGAAAGAGAAAAAAAAATAAAAACAAATGGTTGTCTTTGTTTTTCTAGAACCTGGCATTCTTGGAACCACACTGTGGTGATCCACCAATAAACTAGAATGATAATGGTCTCTTCTCAGTTCCAGTAGGGAAGGGGATAAATTATTAGTTTTGTAAACAAATAATTTGTTCTTGGTCTTTTTGGTTGGGTGAATCTTAAGGTTCTTGGTCTTTTTGGTTGGGTGAATTTTAAGGTTGAAAGACATTCACTTTCGCTTTTTTTTTTTTTTTCCACTTTGTTTTTAGGAGTTTTCCATCCCATTTTTTGTTTTACAGAACTTTATATTTCTGTCTGAGAGTATGCATTGGCATAGGAGCGTATTTTATCAATAAATATGAATGGTTAAAAGTGGAAAAGAGGGCCAGGGATTTAGCTCAGTGGCATAAGTACCTGCCTGGCAAGTGTGAGGTTGTAAGTTTGATCTCTGGTACCACCAAAAAAAGAAAAAAAAAAAAATCCAAAAGTGGAAAAGAATGTTAGACTTGAAGTAAATCAGTGGGAAAGATACACTGCTAAGCAGAAGACCTTAAAAGGAGACAAAAGACACATTTCAGCAGCAACAAGAATCCAAGAATTACAGGTATGTCTGTCTAAACAGCCTCAAAGTATCCACAACAGTGGCAGTGCTGTGGTCACCAAAAGCAGAACATGTGGCACTGGCTATGGGGTCAACAGGCAGGGCCTCAAGGAGACCACTGCGGCTGGAGGAGCAGCGAGACACTGGAGACTCAAGGACAGTGAACAAAATGCTGCTGCCACCTGGAGAGGTGCTCTGTACCCCCACTGCCGACGGCTGAGAGGACTGTGAGTGAGGGTGCTTGGCTTCTTTGGGTCCACACTGAAACATTCTTTTCCCAGCAAAGAATTTTAATTTAAGGAGTGGCTTTGTGGCCAAGTACAAAGACCAAAATATTTTCAGTATTTTAAGGCTTTAGTGTGTGACACAGAAAGAGTGCCTGCTGATGTCCCTAAGCAGACCTGAAGACAGGCCAGAGGGCAAGGGGTCTGTCCCAGGGTGGGGATGCTTTGGTCTAATTTGTGCATCCTGGCAGGAAAGAAGCTCCTTTTGTCTAAAGAAACAACCACACTGAGTAACTCCTTATGCCAAAAGTATGGAAGGCAGGGTAAAGGAAAAATTATATAAACACAAGACAGTTAAGATAGTTATACAGCCAGTTTCCCTTGGTTCATTGAGGGGAAAATTTTGTGTTTGTAATTTTCTGGACAAGTGTTTCATGTCTATATCTTACAGCTGAACAACTACTGTCACTATAACACTATAGTGTCTTTATAGTGTCACTATAACACTATAACAATAAGCAATGTGTTGATTATTGTTACTCTCCTACTACCCTGTTTTGAAACTGTTTTACTGTTACTTCTTACTTTTTTTTTTGTTTTTGTTTTTGGTACCGGGGATTGAACTCATGACCTCATGCTTGCCAGGCAGGCACTTAAGCCACTGAGCTAAATCCCTGGCCCTATTCTTTAAAAAACAAAACAAAACAAAACAAAAAAACAGATCACTGACATTAAGTGGGGAAAACAACATTCACCTTGTGAAGTCCCACACACCACAGATAGTTTTGGGGCTTAAAAAAAATTGATAGGGATAGTTAAAGCTCTTTTTTTTTTTTTTTTTTTTGGAGACAGTCTTGCCACGTAATGCAGGCTGTTCTTGAAGTCACTACATAGCCCAGACTGAGCCTGAACTCACAGCAATCCTCCTGCTACAGTCTCCTGAGTGCAGGGATTACAGGTGTGTGACACCATGCCCTGCAGGGCTACATATTTTAAAGCAAGGTGTATTCTACACTGACTTATGTGGTAGAAAAATAACTTTAAAAATACTTTACTTTGACTTAATTGTAGCAAAATGAATACTATTAACTATAAAGTCAGGATGACAAACATTTGCAGATCTTGTGACCCTGGACCGGTCACTTCCTAGAATCCTGTTTTTAAAAATGTTCTTTGCAAATCTTTCCCTCACTCTGCAGCCAGGGCAGAGGGAGCATGAGTGTGGACTGCGGGTGACACACTTGCCACAGCTAAGACACTGGGTAGAAGATACCGCCAGAAAGACTGGTTACTTCTCCAGCCCGGTGCAGTAAGTGACCCTGCCGAGGGCCCCGCCCGCCCGCTCAGCTCCGCTCTCTTCGCTTTTCTGGAGACAGTGCACACCAGACACTACCCAATGCGTGGCGGTTCTCGGGTCCAGGGTTACTGAACACATCCTGCACCATAAGGCCAGGCCCTGCGGAGCCGGGCTTTCCACCTTTCAAGACTGTTCTGCCCCTGTTCCCTCAGGTGGGGTTTCTGTTCGCGGGGTGCGTACCCTCAAACGCCGCAGCACCTACTTAACCGGAAAGACAAGAAGGCCACCATCCCGTGCTCTGATCTCCCTTCCAAACTCGCTCAGGAAACTGGGTCTCGGGAAAACCGCGGTGAACTCGAACTGGCGCTGGCAGCAGGCTGGGCAAAGGAAACCCAGTAAATACAACCGCCACCCAGGAAGACATGGGCACGCGTCACTAACACAGCGGGACCCAGCGCCACCGATGGGGGCCAAGACCCTTCCCGTCCGCCGCCGCACTGCCGCGAGCGAGGCCGAAAGCCCCGCCGCCCAAGCCCGCGAACAGGCTCCGGCGCACGCGCAGGCCCCCATCAGGCCCTGCGGCCGCACCGCCCCCTGAGAAAGCGTCCGACAGCCTCGTCCTCACGCCCTTTCGGTGGCTGGGTCGCAGGCACTGCCCATCCAGGCTCCACGGCGGCGCCTGCCTCCACCCGCTACCAACCCTCTGGCACAGAGCACAGCCCCAGAGCTCGAGGAGCGGGCAGAGCACCACTTTTCCCCTAATTCTGCGCGAGGAACGGGCGGAGGCGGCGCATGCGCAAAAGCCGTACCCTCGAGGTCCGGTGCAGATGACGTCACAGTAGAGCCTACTTTCCCGCGGGACTGGCAGTCTCCCGGGACCCTGGAGCTGCTTCTCCACTTGCGGAGGGTGGCCTGGCTGCCAGCGTGGCCCGCTGGTGGTGGTCACTCCTGATCAGTGCCTCCTTGGAGCAGTTGGCGTTTTGCTAAATAAATGCTGGTTTCACAGTCCGGTATATTGTGGTAATAATGGGAAATTTCGAATGTGAGTATGTAGTGCTTTAATTTTTTTAGTTTGGCTAGATGGTATTGAAGTTATGTGATCTATTTGTTTCAATGCATTTTAAGGCATGAAAAGTCTCTTGTATTTATTTCATTTTATTCATGAGACAGAGTCTTTGTAGTTAAGGCAGGCTCTGAACTTTCTGTGTAGTCCAAGTTGGCCTCGAGCTAGCAGGGATCCTCCTGCCTCAGCCTCCTGAGTGCCAAGATTACAGGTGTGCACCACAATGTCCAGCTGAAAGTCTGTGTTATGGTTTGTGTCTGGGTATCCCCCCAAAGCCTCATGCAGTCATGGAGGTAACTGAGTCTAGTGTTTGTGATTGGTTCCTTGTCTAGCGCTGGGATTGGCTATGTGAGTGTTGCACCCCTCTAGGGGGAGGTGCCAGCATACAATATAAGGGAGGGAAGGAGGTGTGCTTTTCACTTTTACCCTTTTCAGTCTTGTTGCTTATGACCTCCGTGAACAGCTCCCCCTCAGCCTCCTCACTGTCTTGGAGCTAGGTAAGTATAGACTGAAACTTCCAAAAATTGTAAGCTAAATAAACATTTTCTTCCTTCATATTGTCAAGTATTTTGTCTCAGCAGTGATAGAAAAGTAACCAAAGCAGTCTCTATTTAAAATGTAAACCAGGAAAGCAGTGTTGATACATTAAAAGTGTTCTCACCCACTAAAGCATCATTAGTGGGCTGAAGCTATCTTAGTGGGATACATTGCTCTGGTAAACTCTGAACAAAAATAGTAGGGTTTATTTAATAGGGTAGGTGCGCTCCACAGTCCTTGGGCCAATTTACACACCAGTCTCTATAATTATTTGCTAGAACGCTGAGCCTCACCAAACCATCTGTCTTTCTAATCTTATGTTGGTTGGTTTTTCTTTTGTTGTTAGACCCAAACTTTGCCTTTCCTTCCCTAGTTTTGGCTGCAAACTAAACAGGTTCTGCCAGGGGTTTCTCAGAACTGCCACCACTGCTGTTCCTGTGGGTACGGTGATGCATTCCGGAATTCTAATCCAGTACTTAGGGAGGCTGAGACAGGAAGATTTCAAGTTCAAGCCTTGCTTGGGAAACATAAAAATTAGTGAGATCCTATCTAAAAAAAAAAAAGTTTGGGGATGTATTTCAGTGTGAAGACTGAATTCAATCCCAAATACCAAAACACAAACATGAGAAAAATTTCCTCTAGGTCAGAAACTTTCACCCCTGGACCACAGTGATACCAGTCTCATTCTGTGGTCTGTTCGGAAATGGAGGACAGCCAGGAGGTGGTGCACAGGTGTAGTCCCACCACTCAGGAAGCTGAGGCAGGATTGCTGTGAGTTTGAGGCAGCCAGCCTGGGATACATAGTGAGTTTGTGGGCAGCCTGAACTATAGCAAGACCCTGTCTCAAAAAACAAAACAGCCCTCCCCCCACACAAACTGGGATGCACAGCAGTCAGGAAGAGGCTTCACCCTTCTGAGTTTACAGCTGCTCCCCACCTCTGATTGCCACCGTGGTCTGCTCAGCAGAGGCACCCGGTTCTCAGGCCCAGCTGTGATCCATCTGGGACTGTAATGTCCACTGGAGCCATGGCAGACACTAGCATGGCAAGCGGCTAAAAATCCAGAAACACTGATCCGTGGTACAGAGACTGTAACAGCTTGCGGATCAGATCAGAGCCCTCTAGGCGATGGCAACGGCTCGGTGCAGGCCTCCTGCTGGTGAGTGCATGTGTCTGCAGGTTGTGACTGGCTGTGCATGGCTGCCCTCGTTTCTTTCCCGGCTTCCACAATGCCTGGCTCCTCACTGCATTTTCTCAGTCATTCTGGCTCACCTGTCAGGCCACCCCTGGCCAAAACGATGATGAGACAGAACCTTTGTTTTTCATTATCTTTTTGAGACAGGGTCTGGCTGTGCAGTTCAGGCTGGCCTTGAACACACTTTGTAGCCCAGGCTGCTCCTGAACTCGCAACTATCCTCTTGTGTCAGCCTCCTGTGTGCTGGAATTACAGGCATGTACCACCACGACCAGCTTGAAGACCCTTTTTGAAAATGGGGGAAAACATGAGACAGAAGACTCTCGACTGACAACAGAGAGCTGCAGAAAACAAGTATTGCTTGAATTCCGAGCTGAGTGAAGCAGGTGGCTGGCATTCTCCACTGCTGCTGCCACCAGCCAGCCCACTACCTGGGGTGACTCCCCTTTGCAGATTGTTTGCTAGTTAGTATTTGGTGAAGACTTGTTTTCTCTTGCATCTGTGTGTGCCAGTGCTGCTCTATGATTTGTTATGGTGGTACTTTCCTTAGATTTTAGGATAAGGGTAATACTGGCCTCATTAAACGAGGTGGGCAATATGACTTCCTTTTGGAAATATTTTGTGAGAAGTTGGTATTTGTACACCAGTCAAAGCAGAAACACCTTTAACATTGCATTACTCCCCCCCCCAAAAAAAAACCCAAATCTCAGGCAGGTGTGGTAGTGTACACCTGTAATCCCAGTACACTGGGAAGCTGAGGCAGGAGGATTGCAAGTTCCAGTCCCACCTGCACAACTTAGCAAGACTGTCAAAAAACGAAGAGGCAGGCCGTGGCTCATTGTGAAGGCCCCTGGTTCAATTTCTGGTACCCAAACACAAAAACAACAAAAAGACAGCTTTTATTGGGCAGGTGTAGAGGTCTTGATGTGAAAACCACGTGGATGACCAGAAGCACCAGGATGTGATGCAGGGCAGTGTCCCAGGGCCACCACCCAAGTAGCGGCTGCTCTGGGTGGGCGCAGGTGCGGGGTCCCTGGACGTCCAGGCGTTTAAGTCCACACCTCCGGAGGCTCGGAACGTGGCTGGATTCGAACGCGGTCACTACAGATGCCTGCAGCGCAGGCGCGGCCCGGACGGTGTGGAGCCCAGAACTCGCGTCCTTCACTCGGGGACCCTGGAGACAGCCCCGTGCTGCTGGCAGGTGCAGCGGGGGAGGCCAGTACCGATGTGGCTCCTGCACGTGCCCCAGACTGAGGCCCGCGCCCAAGCCTCCCCTGCACCTTGCCGCAGACTGAGAAGACCCTGCTGGAGGCCGCGTCACCCTGGAACAATGCGCTGGTGTGGGACACTGGCACTGGCGTGGCGCGCACTGCCGGCTGAACCCTGCATTCCTGGTCAGGGGGCCCAGGCGTCCCTCAGATGACACCTCGGTTGCCACCTTTCCTGGGTCTAATGAGGACCTCCGTCCTGCAAAGAAAAGCTGGCTGTGCATGCCGGAGCTTCAGGCCCAGCCGCCGCTGTGCGCGTGGTGCAGCACTCCCAGCACTCCGCGAGGCTGAGGCAGGCAGCTCTCGTCTGAACCCAACCTGGACAACTTAGTGAAATTGTTTCAAAATCAAAACAAGAAAACCCAGACAGCGCACGTGTGTGTGTGTGTGGTGGCTGTGGCACAGTGAGAAGGTCCTGGTTCAATCCTCAGTGCTGCAAAAAAACTAAAAAAAGCCAAAGCCACAAGTGAGCCGTCTTTTATCGCACCGAGGAGCAGCCGCGGTACGGCCTTTGGGCCAGGCCATGCTGGTCGGCACCACCGTGGCGCTCAGGGCAGGAAGGCAGGCAGGCACGGCGCGGCGGGTGTGGCTGGTGGCGCCGGGCGGCCCGCACCGCGCTCAGTAGGAGTTGAGCGCCTGCTTGGAGCGGCGCTTCATGTGCAGGCGCTCGTGGCGCAGGAGCCCGCAGTTCTGCCCAAAGCTCTTGGCGCAGTAGCGGCAGCGCAGCGCGCGGTCCTGTGGGAGGTCGCGGCGGCGCGCGCCGGGCCTGTCCCCGTGCCCACTGTCCTTGGCGTCCCCGGGGTCCTTGGCATCCCTGTCCCCTGGCCGCAAGTGCGCACGGCGATGCGCTAGCAGGTGTGACGCCAGCCGAAAGCTGCGCCCGCAGGCCCCACAGCGGTGCGGCCGGGGAGCCTCGTGGGTCCCGCGGTGTCCGGTCACGCTGTCGCTGTCTCCGCTGCGCAGGTGACGCACGAAGTTGACCCGCCAGCGGAAGGCCTTGCCACAGCGCGGGCACACGTACGCCTTAGCCTGGGCCCCGCGCGAGGCCGTGCCGCGCTCCTCCTCGTCGCCGGAGCCTGACAGAACGATCTCTATGGTCACCTCCTCCTCCAGGCCGTCCTCCAGGGTTATGGGGCTGGGCGCGGCTGCGGAGACCCGTACAGTGTGTCAGACACGGCCAAGGCCCGGGGGCCAGTATCTTTCAGCTTCACACCCGGCCGTGCATGCCCTAAGCAGGGAAGAGCCCTGGGGAGGCCCCAGCAGCCCCGGCTGCAGAGGCGCAGCAGGCTCCAGACAGGCGGCCCCTCCTCTACTCACGGCCTCGCCACGCACACGGAGGCGACCGAGGGGCTGGAGTACAGGCTCTGCAGTTGCGCATCGCGTCCCCGCATTGCTCATCACACTTTCAGAGCCGCTTAGCCCTGGATCTGCTGACCCCGAGCAAAGGTTCTGACACCACTGCCCGGCGCGCTCCTCGGGACTTGGGTGAGGGCTCCCGATCAGGGCAGGAGGCGTGGAGCTGGGCCGAGGGCAGCTTGGAAGCCTGGGGGGACCAAGGGACTAGGCTCGGGCAAGGCAGGCAGTAGCCTGCGGTGGGCAGAAGGCCAGCAGGAGTGGGGCCTGGCGGCCTCCCAGGGGGACAAACGCACACAGAGAGCCTCGGGGCTCTCGTCTGTGGCAGCGGGCTTGGTTCTCCCTAGAGGTGGGTCCAGCAGACAGCCAGCCAGGGCAGCACGGGACTGCTCAGTGCCAGGCCCTGTGCTTCAGAGCATGACCACAGTGTCTGGCAGAAGGGTTCCTGAGGAGCCTGACAGTGTCACTTGTGTCCTCCTAAGGACAGCAAGGACTGTGGGGTGGACACATTGCCTCCTCGAGGCCCCCACCCATGCCTGCACCGTGGAGGTGAGAGGCCTCTTGCATGGAGCACACTGGGGTCTGGTCATGGGGACCCAGCACATGATGCAGTTGGGCAAGGCGCTGGGACCCCAAGAGCTCACTGCCCTACGCTGGCCAGCCCGGACTCTGCTCGGCGCTGGTGACCCTAAGTGTGCACACAGTGAGGGCTCTGCCTGGCTCCTTTCCTGCTGCTTAGAGGGGGGTGTGGAGGAGAAAGCCTGAGCACCAAGCTATCACACAAAGGGAACGGGACTCAGGGATCCTCTCATCCTGGCCACGTCAGTCTCTCGACACTGAGGGAATCCCAAGGGGACAGCTCTGGCTGAGGTGCAGCCTGCAGCAAGGTCACCCTCTGGCAGGCAGCAGAGGCAGGAAAGCTCACGCTGCTAGACAGCAAGTGGAGAGTAGTCTTTGACACCCCCCCCATGACCTCGGTCCTTCCTTGAACACACGTCTACAGGTCCTGCACCCACATTGCCAGGCTGGGGTCACAGCACTGTCCACGTGGGGGAGGGAGGCACTGCCAGACGGTGCCCTGGGGCCCAGAAGGGCAAAGGACAGGCTTGTGCGCCCTCCCCTCCTGCATTTGCCCTGCCGGGGTCCTGGACTCGCCCTGACGGCTCCTGGGGCCGGGGCAGCAATAGAGTTGCTCACGTGCAGTGAGGCAAGGCATCTGGCCCGGCCCCTGCCCCCCAGGCTGGGGGCTGGGCTTGGGGTGCTGTAGGGACTCCCGAGGTATCCCTAAGAGATGGCGCTGCCCCGCACGGGTGAGGTGGGCTCTACCTTGGAGTGCTCTGGGGGGGTCGCCCTGTCTCTCCCACACTGCCTGGGCCTTCTGCTGACCCCTGACCTTGAACCAGAATCTGGAGCCAAGCCAGCCTCTCACATGGCCCCCAAGAGCCCCGTCTAGGCTGCAGGGGGCCCACCGTGGGCCATCAGAGGTGGCGCAGGCCTCCTGGCCGTGGACACGTCTGTGATATGCACGCTCTGCCTGGGTTCTGGGGTATGGGTCTGGTGCGTGGTAGAACTGGGCTGGGTACCAAGAGCACCTCGACCCAGGGGGTGCTAAATCCACGATGCTTTGGTCTCTGCCTTGGAGGGTGACTTGATCAGACGACTCAGCCCACATCATGGCCATCCCCCCTGGGACAGCAGCCTGGCCTGCACTCACCACATTCCTGGCAGGGCTGCAGCAGCGTCCTTCCTCGCCCTCCTAGGACGAGTAGGAAGCAGATGGTCTGGCCTGGGTGACCGTGCTCGGCCCATCAACACACACACAGACACATGTGTGTGCACACCGCATACACACCTGTTCATGACCACCCATACCCCTGTACCCTTGCACCCTGGCCAGCACCCTCACCTGGGCAGCTGCTCTGTGCGAGCACGGGTAAGGGGCAGGCCTGGACCTCCGGCACCTGCAGCTCCTCCGTGGGGAACGGATGCACACCGGGGAAGTCTTCCCAAGAAGAAGAGGACAGGGCGTCGTGCTCGAGGGGTCAGGGGACCTGGCCACAGGGGCAGCAGGAGCCCCCCCCCCCCGCAGGTCTCTGGCGGCCTCACGGGCCAGGAACCTTGGCCGCAGGAGCGGGCTGCTCCTGGATGAGGTCAGCCATGGAGTCCAGGACAGCGTGAGAGCAGGGATAGCCTCCCCTTGGGGTTCCCCACTCACCCACGGAGGAGGCCTGGGGCGCCTCCCTGTCCTGCAGCTCCGGCAGCTCTGGGACCCGGGGTTCGCTGTCCTCCCCCGGCGAGAGGTCTGCCTGGGTTACGGGATCGGCTGTGCAGAGAAGGAAAGACACGCCTGGTCGGCTGTGGGCTCTTAAGAACAGGGACATGGCCGCACCTCGCCAGGCACTGCATCAAGCAATTGGCTCTAAGGAGAGGTCATGCCGGCAGGAAGGTGCGGGACACGGCTGAGGGACAGGGCGGGGCCCGGGTGGAGCCGAGCGGGGTGGTGAGAGCCTGGGTGGAGCCTAGGAGTGGGGGAGCCACGGGGGTCTGAGGGGCGGGACGTGAGAGCCTGGGTAGACCCGAGGGGTGGGGCAGGCGGGGGTCCAGGTGGAGCCAAGGGGCGGCCAGGCCAGGTCCCCTGACTGACAGCTCCACCACCCTGGTTGGGGGACACCACCCTCCCTATGCAGAGGCAGTGGGCCTCGCCGGTGAGCGAGGCTGAGGGCTTGGTGCTGTGCTCCGGGCGCCGGAGCGGCGCGGGGCCTCACCCGGGGGCACCGAGACCCCGCAGTCCTCGCCAATGATGAATTCCCCATAGAAGCCGGTCTGCGCGGGGTCGAGGAGGGACCAGTCCTCCTCAGAGAAGCACAGGATCATGTCCTTGAACGGGGACGCGCGGGTCTGCAAGCACAGGGCACGAGCTGGGCTCGGGCGGCTGGGCCTGGGCTTCGCGCAGGCCTGGCGGGCAGAGCGGTCTCCACCGGCCAGGACTCCGGCTCCGGCTCCGAGGACAGAGCTCGACACCCATGCAGCCCCCGCGGCCTCGCGAGAAAGGCGCCGCCCTCCCCGGGCAGAACAAACCCGCGCGCTCACCCAGACACCCGGGGCCTCGCTGCCCACAACCACGCACAACAGATGGAAGGCCCCAGTCGGCCTCCTACACCCAGAGCTCCGCGAAGCCAGCACCCCGCCCCCCCATCCGAAGGGCAACACAGCTGCAGCACCCAGCAGATTCGCTTCTGGAAAACTAAAGGCAAAAAAGAACATCTGAAAAGCAGCCCTCCCTAAGGACAACAAAGTGAACTGACAGCAGTGCTTTTGCCAGAAGCCTCGGAGGCCAGACAGAAATGGCACAAGAGCCCAGCGTGGTGGTACGCGACAGTGATCCCAGTACTTGGAAGGCTGAGGCAGGCACACTGCAGCGAAGTTTGTGGGCAGCCTGGGCTAAGGTTGCCTGAATTACATATCAAGACTGTGTCCCAAAAAACCCAACCAACCATAAAAAGATATATTATTATACAATGGAGTACTACTCAGCCATAAAGAAGTATAAACTGGAGACTTTTCTCCATTTGAGACCATACTCATAAGTGAAATCAGACACACATGTGTAAACATCATATTGTCTCACTAGTGTGAGAAGCTGAAAGATACAACATAGGTATATGTATATAAAAACAGTTAAGATAGTTATACTACTGATTTCTCTGAGTTCACTGAAGATAAAGATTTGTGCTGATAGTGTTTGGACAACTGCATGCAGATGGCCTGTGCTTTGGGTAAATGACTTGGGGATGATAAAGAGCAATGTGTGTACCATTGTTGCCCAGACTGATGTATTTTGAAATTTTTTTTCTCTTCTCTTTGAAATAAAATGGATTAAAAATCAAAAAACCCTAAAAACCAACCAAACAAACAGAAAAAGGAAAAAGAAAGAAAATAAATGGTAGTGCAGAGATCTGTCAGCTCGGACCCTGTGTCTGCTGGAACTGTCCCTTCAGGAGAGAGGGGCAGTAAGACACGCTCAGAGGAAGAGAAGCAAGTCCTTCTGTCTCCAGCTGAGAGAACAATGGAGAGAATGGCTGGGAACCTCGGCAGGATCAAACTAGCTCCAGCTGCTCAGGAGGTGGGCTGGCAACATACTGAGACCCTGTATCAACATTTTGATTAAAAAAAAAAAGCTGTGGAGAGTATGAGCCCACCAGGGTTCAATCTTCAGCCCTGCAGACAAAGCAAAACAAGCAACTCCCAAACTCCACCCCTCAGTGCACACCTGTTATCTAAAAGAACCTCACTTTAGGAAGTCAGACACAGGCGTACACAGCGCATGTACAGGTACAAATTTCCTACGTGATCATTATGTACAACTCAAATTTTCCAACAAAAAAAGAACCTTACTTCAAGCGTAATCATGCGGTAAGTTGTACATATTGTGAAATCCTTTTTTGGGTGAAATCCTTAAAAGAAGCTGGATTGACAAGAGGGGCAGAGGGTGTGTGTCATCTCGCAGGGTCTGTTGGAGCGCAGGCGCCCACGGTTTCATGCACCCGACGGGAGCTGCAGAGCGCATATACCAAGCACAGCCAGGCTGAGAAGAAACAGACGCGCGACTCCGAGCTGGGGACGCTGCGCTCTCACAACCGGAGGGACAGCGTGCGGACAGGGGTTCAGCGCCGAGCGCCCTCGGCGACACTGGGCAGGACGTGCCCTTCACAGGCTGCAGGGGAGCTGGCAGCACCGGAGCACAGGTCCGTTTGCAGCGGACGCATACGAGGTGCCCACGACAGAAAGGTAACAGGAGTGACTACTTCCTCGGAGATCGGCAGCATGGCCCTTCGATCAAAGAAGACTGACTTACGAGAAACTAAAAATACACGAAATGAATCAAAATAAAAACACAGCGGGCCGGGGATATAGCTCAGCGGCACAGGCGTGTGCCTGGCAAGCACAAGGTCCTGAGTTCAATTCCCAGTATCACAAATGAACGAACAACCCCACACAGCTAAAGCAGTCCTGAGAGGGAATCCACAGCCCTAAAATACTCACTTTGGGGAAGGAGGGAGTCTTACCTCAATACACTCCCAACCCAAGAAACCTAAAAAAGAAGAGTACAATAAACCCGAAGCATGCAGAACCTAGACAACAGAGAAAGGGTAGAAATCAATGCAACTGGGACACAAAATAACCTGTAGCAACACTGACAAAGAATATGAGTGAGAAAGCACAAATATCCCACCTTGAGGATAAATCTGAGATTACCCCATAGACCCTGCACGTACAAGAAGGATCAGAGAGCATCACTGCAGTAACTACACACACACATTTACCAGCTGACAGGAAACCGGGCAACTGTAAAACCCTCCCACAAGGAAACAGCACCTTAGCCTTAGAACCGGTGAGGAAACTCAATCTAACCCTCAACCCTGGCTGTCACATCTCCAAGTCACAGGCCCAGTAGGCAGCGATTCCCACGACTGTGGCCAGCCCGCCAGAGGCAGAACCTCCTGCCTGCCTTAAGAAGCCAGAGCTGCTGATCCACAAACCAGAGAGTGTAAAACAGGACAGTGACCTTGAAGACAGACAGACACCAACCCCTAACAGGCTAACAGCAACAAACCTAGAACTCGGTTCAGGGAAAGCACGAAAGGCTGGATGGAGCGGGATCTAAGTCCAGCCAGCACCCACCGTGGGAGGCTGGAGAAGACTCACACGCCTGTCAGCTGACAGGGACCGGGACGGCATCACAGAGTTCAACACTCACACGGTGATGCCCGCAGACACCCAAGGAAGGGGCTTTCTCTCACCCCGTGAAGAGAACTGAGAAAACAGCAGAGTATTCAGAGGTGCAACTTGACAGCTTTCCCAAAGACGAGAGGCAAAGCGAAGACCTCCTTCACATCATCATGGGGTGGGGGCGTTCTGGCCGGGAAATGAGGCAAAATGGGAGGAAGGGACATGTCGGGAACAAACAACCTTGTCAGCGGCAGAGGACATGACAATGTCCAAAAACAAAGAGACAGAGAAACTCAGAGGGCTCTGCTCACAACAATCCCATGTGAACTTAAAAGTGAATTCAGAAAGGAAAGAAAACAATACGAATCAAACACCCCAGCACCTGGGAGGCTGAGGCAGGAGGATCACCTCGAGTTTGAGGCCAGCCTGGGCTCCATAGTGAGCTCAAGGCCAGCCTGCACTACAAGTGAGACTGTCTCAAAAAACCAACCAAACAAAAACTCAATTTAACTTTTATATATTTGAAACACTATATTGACATCAAAATTAAAAATAAGGCCAGGGCTATGCTCAATGGCCCACTGCCTGCCTGGCAAGCGCAACATCCTGAGTTCAGTTCCCAGTACAACAAAACCAAGAAAGGGGCTGGGGACTTAGCTCAGCGGCATAAGCTCCTGCCTGGCAAGTGTGCGGTCTTAAGTTTGATCCCCGGTACCAGGAAAAAACAAAACAAAACACAACCAAAAAAGGCCAGGGCCCTAGCTCAGTGGCAGAGAGCTATAACCCAGCATGAGCAAGGCCCAGGTCTGACTCCCAGCACCCCCCAAATAAGTAAATAAACAAATAAGGCAAGCGAGCTAAACTAATTTTGAAGAACAATAAATGGTGGGAATTGGCCTGCTTAATTTCGTTTTCTTTTCAGTACTGGCTCCACCCCAGCCTTCTAGACATATGAGGGTCTCACTAGCTCAGTAACTCACTCAGGTGGGCTTCAAATTGTGATTCACCAGCCTCAGCCTCCCAGAGTGCTAAGGTTCCAGAGGTGCACTGCCATGCCAGCACAAGATAGATTTATTTACCACATATTTTATTTTTTCCCACATATTTTACTACTGATAAAAAAATTCAAGGGGTATCTGCATTGTTTCTTATGACTGCGTGTTTATGGACACTTATCTAAAAATGACAAGGTTTAACAGTGTGCTCTGCGCCTGAGGGGTGCGAGCGTCCAGTGGACTTCTAGGGGCATCTCCTTATGCAAAGGACTCCACCTCTGCAAACCAGAGGGGCCGGCATGGTCCTGTGGTCCTGTGGTGCGGGAAGAAGGGAGATGGCAGGGGAGGGAAGAGAAGGGGCAAGCACCATGCTCACTCTCCGGTGCCGCTGCCTGCCAGCTGGGAGCAAGCCACACCTGGGCAATGGCGAGCCTGTGACAGTGAGTGCCACATGCCCTGAGGAGCTTCGGGATCCGGGCCATGTTGCGAGGAGATGGCACCTGGGCCCTCGAAGGCCCATGCTGGTGGTCTGGGGCTGCCTCCCCCTTTGGAGTCGGTCCTCGGCACAGCCCCCTCACAGCTCTGCAATTCTGTCACCCAGGGCGCCCGAGGGACACTCACCGAGGGCAGCGGGAAGGCGGCCACCTGCTGCGCGTCCTCCAGAAGGCATGTGTCCTGCAAAGCTGCAAGAGACAGACGTGCGGGCCTGAGCGTGCCCCCCGCGGAGAGCGTTGGGAGCCCTACCTCAGTCTTACCTGCACGCGGCAGGCCGAGGGAGCCCAGCTCCCTGGAGCTCAGGCCTTTGAGCACAGTCAGACCCCTGTCAAAAAAAAGCAAACAGGCCGGGCATGGCATGTACACCTATGATCCCAGCGCTTTGGAGGCCGAGGCAGGAGTCCTGTGAGTTCAAGGCCAGCCTGGACTACATAATGAGACCCTACCTCAACAAACACACAACAAAAGAGAAAGCAAGGGGAAAAAAAGCAAAGCACGAAGGTGAGGCTGCTGGCAGAGGGACTCACTGTGGGGCTGGCACCACGCGGATTTCCTTTCAGGTATAAACTCCCGTAGCAGTTGGGAAACGGCAAAGAGGCTTATCCATGCGCAGGTGAGGGTGGGAGGGGAGCCGGGCGGATGCCCCCCAGGTCTGGAAAGCAGCGCGGGGCTCCCCACGTGTGCCGATGAGGGCCGGTGGCGCCTCAGTCTTAGACACTTATGACAGAAAGCCACACTGGGGGACCGCAGCCCTGTTCCCAGCGGCCACCGACCAACCTAAGTGTGCACCATGAAGAAGAGAATGTGTGGCGCTGCACAGGGTGGAATACTACTCGGCCTGCAACAAGTTGCTTCCTGTCACTCTTGTGTGAAGACAGAGCACTTCAGGACTTTGGCCCGAGCGGGACCTGGAGTTCAGCGAGGGTAGGGAGATGGGAGGGCAGCTGCTGGAGCCCAAGGGGTTACTCTGAGAGCCCGCTGGCCCACAGCGGGTTGACAGCCCGCTACGTGCAGGCAGCTGCTGAGGGGAGTGAGGTTTTGCCGCAGAATGGAGTACCGGAAGCACGTTAACGTTAACACAGGTGCCTTCCACACGCCCAGTCAGAAAATGAGATGGGGCTGGGGCGGAGCCTCTGCCGAGCCGGCATCTGTGAGGCCCAAGTTCGCTCACTGCGCACAGATCACTGCACACTCGGCTCGCGGGTCCACTGGAAAGGGCGGAAGGGCACAGCACATCCTCTGGCTCTGGAAGCTCTCGCCCCGCCCCCTGGGACCGGGGATGCAACCCAAGGGCTCCCAGGGCTCCGAATGTCACGGTCCAGCTGCCCGCGGGTGACCTTCAGGGTCCTGGACTCTGCATCCGGCTGGCAGGCTGCCCCCCCCGTAAGAAATCCGCACTGCCCCACACGTGGACACTCCCTGCTCACACAAGCTGGACACTGCTCGGAGCCCTCAGTGCCGGCTCCAGGGTCCCTGCAGTCCCGTCTGCACCCATGCTGTGCCACCCAGCCCGCACCGCACTGTCCCCTTGGGTGACGTTCTCGAGGCCCTGCGCGGCCTCTCGCAGCACACCTGCCCTGAATATTGCCCAGCCCGGGTGGTGTCCTTGCACTCTGGGAGGATGAGGCAGGAGGATGGCAAGTTTGAGCCCTGCCTGGACAACTGCGCAAGGCGCTACTCACAGTGCAATAGAGGGCCCAAAAGCACAGCTACTAGTGGAGACGTAGCTCACTGAGAAGGCATTGGGGTCGATCGCCAGCACCACAGTCACATAAAAACAAAATTAAAAAAGGAATCGACCCGCCCAGCTGAGCTTGCCAGACTGAAGGAGGCTTCAGTCTCCTAATCTAGAGAGTGACCTTGCTGTGGTCTATGTCCCTGCAGTGAATGCCCTGTCCTGACTTCTGAGGAGGTGACGCTGGCACTGGATGTGAGGGGCTGGTTTGGCGGCACACACAGGGAAACCGAGCAGACTTTCCTCTCTGCCCAGAGCTTCTTACACGCTGTGCAGATGTCTGCCCACACCAGGGGCTGCCTTGCTCCGCGGAGGCGCCTTCTGTACTCTCCAGTCAGGGTAGTATGGACGGGAGGCTGCAGTTCCCAGTCTGGACCAGGGCACATGCTGCCAAGGGCCTCAGAGGACTTGGGTGGGGCCTACCCCCACATCTGCATTCACTGGCCCAGGCTTCCCCAACACCCTCATACCCCCTTCCCATAGCCTCCAGCAACAGGAGCTGAGTCACGGCTGGAGCCACTTGTGCCCTGTATGCAAATATCCTGCCTTCTATACCTCTGAGCACTCCAGGCCGGACCAACCATGGCATCCCCAGATACCAAGGGAGAAGCAGGTACTCAACGCCAAAAGATCCAGAAAGTGCAGCTACGGTCTCCATTAGACAGGAACAAAGCAAGGCTGAGAGCTCACAGATCTCAAGTTGGCTGGGATGTGCTCGAAGTCATGATCCTCCTGCCTCAGTCTCCCAAGCAGCTGGGATTTCAGGCCTGAGCCACTAGGCCAGGTGGCTTAGGGAGTTTAAAAGCCAGCTGAGTCATCTCTACCAAACTCAAGGTCAGGCTCATCTGGGGATGAAGCTGGTGGCCTGGTCTACTCTGTGTGGATGTTCAAACCACATCAGGATCCTCCTGGCCAGGACCTCACTGCACCTCCACAGCACTGGTGGCTCTGAGGCTCCAGGGGAGCAGGGGCTGCTCAGGCTCAGCAAGGACCCAGACCCGATGCCGCCCAGCACCTGAGGGTACAGACACACCCACCCTCCAAATCCCCTCTGGGTAAGAGAGGGGAGGGGCAGGAAACAAACCCAGCTCCTCAGGGACAGAAGCAAATGCTAAAGCAGCCACCAGCAGATCACAGACCCGCCCAGCCTACAGGCCAGTGCCCCCTCCCACTCTGTCCCTGGCCCTTCCAATACCTGGGCCCTCGAAGAGCTGGCTGGGAGACCCGCTGAGGAGGCCTAGGCCAGGTGACAGGGCCACAGGCTGGGCATCCTGGCTCTTCGCAGGGTCGCCGAGGACATCCAAGGGCAGGCAGTCCTGCTCCTGGCCCAGGTCAGGGGGCCCGTCCCCGTCGTCAATCACCACGGGGTCCTCGCAGTGCTTGCGCTGCAGTCCCCACAGAGAGAGTTGTCAGGCTACAGGAGGGCCCCAGGCCGGCCAGGCTTGTAGGCCACCCTGGCTCTGTCTAGAACTTGGACAGGGCTACCTGAGGGGTCACACATCACACCCAAGCTACAGCCATTAGGGAGTGGAACTGGCTTCCCTAAGAAACCAAACTCTAGTCTGAGCATAATCAAGGTTAGGCGGTTCAAGGTGCAGGTCACATCTCCACCATGCGAGGGACCAAAGGACAGAGGAGCTCCTGTCCCTCCCGGGCCTCCCTCTAACCCTGCTCACCCACTGCCATGGCCTCCCTGGCTCCCGCTCCAGCGCCTCGACAGCAGCCACAGCCTGCTCGCCACTCTCGGGCTCCTGGGCGCGCACCCAGGCCTGCACCTCGCGTGGCAGGATGGCCAGGAACTGCTCCAGCACCAGCAGCTCCAGGATCTGCTCCTTGGTGTGGCGCTCCAGCCGCAGCCACCCGCGGCACAGGTCCCACAGGCGACGCAGCGCCTCTCTGGGGCTGGCTGCTTCCTGGTAACGGAAGCGGCGGAACAGGCGACGCGAGGACTCAGGGCTGGGGGGCTCTCCCGGTGCACCGGCCTTCTCTTCAGGGGGGCTCCTCATCTTCCGGGGCTCCTCACTCTCCTGGGGGGCCAGCAAGCGGGGGCACAGGGCTGTGGGCATGATGGGGTTTGATGGGGGTCAGCGGCAGGAGACGACCCTATTTCCAAACAGAAATCACTGGCTTCAACACTGTGCGCTCCTGCAGGTGCTTCTGGGCGGTGCCGGGTGCCGGCCGGAGCGAGCAGCTGGGGACAGGTCAGCAGTGTGGTGTGGGTGGCCCTCACATGCGGGGACAGACGCAACCTACCAGCCCTCCCACGGGGCCACTCCTGCAGCCTCCCCTGGACCGCGATGTTCCCGTACGCAGGGAAAGGTGGCCTGAGGCTCGTGGTACCTGTGGGGGCCAGGGCCTCGGGAGACCCCAGATAGGCAGATGTACTGGGCAGGCCACGGTCCTCTGGCTTCCAAGCTGATGTCCCCGCCCCGGCGCTGAAACCTTTATCAAATTAGCTGGAAGAGCAAGGACAGGCGCATGGGGAGAGGCGCACAGCACGTAGAGGACAGACCCTGCTGGTGGCGCAAGAAGGATTGGGACTGTCTCAAGATAGCTGCACCCAGGTTACCAAGCAGAAACCAAAGCACTCTGGTTAAAACCTCTGGTGCCTCCAGAGAAGCACAACTCGGTTGAACCGCTGAGAAAAAAAATCCTCATGCCTTTATTTTCATTCATTTGCAGTACTGAGGATTGAACCCAGGATCTTCACACTGAGCTACAAACCTAGACTTCAATTTTCACAAGACGGTCTTGCTAGGTAACTGAGTTGCCCAGGTTGTGCCCAAACTCGCAATCTTCCTGCCTCAGCCTCCCAGAGTGCTGGCTGGGATGACGGCGCGCCACCACCCCTGGCTATCACACGTTTATAAATAACCTTGACCTTCAACCCCGTTTCCAGCAACCACACTTGGCAGCCCTGCCCTGTCAGAAGAGGGCGACTTAGCAAGCCCAGACACCACAGGCATCCGAGCAGTCGGCAGACACCCAGCAACGCCCCCGGGGCTGCGGTCCACAACCCACACCCCGGCCGCAGGACGTTGCAGGGCCGCGGGCTCGGAGCCCCGCGCGCCGCTCGCCTGGACAGGTTCCAGCGGCAGCGCGGGAACCGCGGGGAGGCGGCGCAGGCCTCGCCCGCTCTGCCGGAAAAGTTGCAAAGCTGCCGCGGGCGGCGGGACCCCGGTGGGGAGCGCTTGGCGTCCGCGCGAGCCGGAGCGCGGGGTCTGCCAGCGGCGTCGTCCCTGACAGCCAGCCCGGGCCTGGGGCCCGCGCTCCCCGGCTGGGCCCGCGCCGGTCTCCCCGGGAGCGCGACCGCGGTGTCGTTAGTCCGGCCCGCGCCGAGCGGGCGCCCGGGGCGGGGCTTCCCGGGCTCCGGAGGAGGGGCGCGCGGCAGGGCCGGTCGGCGGCTCCCGGTCTCCGCCCGCGGCCCGCGGCCCGCGCCGCCGCTGGTCGTCCTCCCGCGCGGAGGAGCGCGGGCTTGGGGCGCCGGGGACTCGCGCTGCCGGCCGGGCGGCCACTCACCCTCACCGCGGGCGCCTCGGGGCGCCAGGCCGGGCCGCGCGAGACGGAGCGGAGCGGGCGAGGAGGAGCGGCGCCCGCGCCCCCCGGGACACTTCCTGCTCCGCTCTAGGACCGCGGAGGTCTCCGCGTCTCAGTGGTTCGCGCCGCCGGCCGCCGAGCCGACGACACCCGACACCGACCCCGCGCCCGCCCCGCCCCCAGGCCTGCGCGCTTGCTAGCGGGCTCCTGGCTGGGAAGGGGCACGGGGGGGGGGGTGGCGGGCTGGGCCGCCGTGCCCGCTGCCGCCAGGTCTCGGTCGGGGCGGAGCCGGGAGAACGCGGCCCAGGCCAGGAAGGTCCCGCGACAGCTGAGGGGGCACGCGTGTGGCACGAGCAGAGCCACAGACGGGCACCGGCCTGCTGGAGCCGCAGCGTGGGGTCACCCGGTCTCGGCCCTACCCCATCAGGTCCCAGGCAAACAGCAACCTCTGACCTCAGAGTCCTCGCCCTCATATGTAGGATCGTGCAAACACGTACAGGGCGAGCACTAGGCACCCCTGGGAGCGTCATCCCTCGGCAGGACACATCCGGCTGTGGGGAGGGAGCCTGTTGTGAAAGGCCGGCTGCGGGGAAAGGGAGGTGGACGAGTGTGCAGGGCAGGCCGAGTGGCGGAGCTGGAGGGGCCCTGGAGGCCGCAGGGCGTGTTCCGAGGCTGGGGCTTGAGGGTCCAGTGACTGCACGCCCTTGGGTCACTGGATCGGCTGGGAGGGGGCACAGAACTTAGGATGCATTGGAAACCCCGAGAAGGGGCTGAGGGATGCGATAAGCAAGGCCTGTTGTATGTCGGTAGTGACAGGAAGATGCCCAATAGAGGGGCACCGGCGGGGGCGGGGGCACCCACCCAGCCTCGGAGGGGCAAGGGGAAGAGTGGGAAGGGCTGGGTGGCCTCTAAGATTGGCTACGGGCCTCCTAGTCCCAGCGGTGCCCTGCATGGCAGGATCACCTCGGCAGCGGCAATCACCTTGAGCCTTTGTGAAGCAGAGCGAGTGTGCAGGCCTTGGCTTCTCAGCCTGCTTTTTCTGCTTTGTATGATATCCCCTGTCCCAGCCCTTTTCCGGCCTACATTGGACCTCCGTCGCAGCTGCCCTGCTGGTGTCCCCAGCTCTGCCTGGGGTCCTGGCTGTGGCCTCTGCCCTAGCCCAGAGCAGCGCCCGATGGCAGTGTCCTAAAGCTTTCCAGCCACCCCCCCCAGCTCTCCATAGCGGCCGTATTCATTCAGTCCCCACCGACGACGCACAGCACTCCTTTTCCTGCCCCACCTTTATGTCCGAACAGGTATTTCACCGGCATCAGGATTTGTGTGTCCTTGAGGGCTAAGGATGTGCAGCACTTTTCATACATTCATTGGCCATTCGGAACCCCTCTTTGGAGCACTGATTCAGATCGTTTTTAAATTGCATTGTGTGTTTCAATGACTTTGAGTTTTTCTGGAGTTCTTAATGCATTCTGGGTGTTAAGCCCCTGTCAGGTGAAGAGCTGACCTCGGCTTTCCCTTGCTCATTAGGCTGTTTCCTGCTGCTGTGCTGAGGCTTTGCAGGCTGAAGTAAGCCCCTTGCCAATGTTCGCTTTTACATCCTGTGTTTTAGGAGTCCTACCCAGAATCATCACCTGTGTGGTGGCAAACCCACCGTGCAAGTGCTGCAGAGGGCCCTCTGTTATCACTGAAAGGTCTAAAAGATTCACCATCACTGCTATCTGCATAGACTCACCCTATACTAAAGTCTTTTTGTTTGTGCTATTGAGACAGGGGTCTCACTATGTAGCCCAGCAGGCCTTGGACTAGTGCTGATCTTCCCGCCTCAGCTTCCTGAGTGCTGAGATAGGCGTGTGCCACCATGCTCAGTTTATACTAAAGTCTGGATGTGTGAAGACTAAGTTTTCCTCTAGCAGTTTTAGAATTTCAAGTCCTAAAGGAAGGTTTTCCGTCATTTTGGGTTGCGAAGGGTCCAGTTTCAGTCTTCTGCATGTGGCTTTCCAGTTTTCCAGCACCGCTGTGGGTGAGGCCGTCCTGACTCCAGCCTGGGCCTGGCAGCCAGATGTGGACACGGGTTCTCAGGTGCTACGCTGGTCTGTGTGCCAGTGCTGGACGGTACCTCACTAGAGGTTTAAAGTTGAGCACTGCTGGTGGGACACTCATCTTCCTGCGGACACTGTGCAGAACATGTTGCAGCAGTCCAGGAAGCCAGGTCCCTGCCGGAAGTCACTGCGCCTGGCAGAGTGGAGCCAGTGGGCCCTGGCTGTTGCCTGGGTTCAGCAGTGCTGTCAGGAGAGCCTGCTGCAGGGATCTTAGGAGCAAGAATGCAGCGGTTTGGGCCTGAATGCTGGGAGCCCTGGAGACAGGACATGGGGAAGCCAATTTTCAGGCCGGGCTGGGGGCAATGGGGCTTAGGTTAGAAATGCTCAGCCTACGGGAGCAGCGGCCCAGCAGAGAGAAAGCATGCTGGCAGTGGACATCGGAAGTCCAGAGCAGAGCGGGGCAGGGCAGGACATGAAAAGGCGCTGGACACAGGGCATGGGGTGGGAGCTGCCGCTTGCACAGGACCTGCAGTCATCCTGGAGGAGCAGTGAGGTGACCGTAGGTGGTATCGCTTTCAGAGCATGGCAGCTAGGCAGAGAGCACGCTGGCGCCGGTGGATTTGGCAGGAAGCCCCTCGAGTAGGTCAGCGCTTGTGGTGCAGCTGCTGGGCCAGGGCACTGTGGGAGAGAGGGGCAGGAGGAGGTGGAGGTGGCCTGGGCCTTGGAAGACTGCAGTTAGGCCCTGAGGAGGGAAGGGACAGCGACGGAGGAGGGGACGGGTGGGGAGCCCAGGAGAACCCTGGCTTCCAACCCGTCCTGCGGCAGGGAAGATGGTGCCCAGCGTGGCAGCTTATTCTGCAGGTCCGCTAGGCCAGGCCGTGGTGCCAAGGTCTGACTGAAACGCTGGTGCAGGTGTTTATGTGGCATGTGTGGGCCTCAAATGCAGCTGGCCCTCGGGTCCACGGGGGCTGCTGCTCTGCTGGTGCAGGAGCTGAGCCCGGGCTCCACTTGCAGCCCTAGCCTGCAGTGCGAGTCCAGGAGGTGGCCCCTGTCGCGCGGGTGAGCCATGCAGTCCACCTTGGCCCTGGTCTCCTAGGAAGGGCTGTCTTTGCGGCCCCCTACACTGCTCCTTGGACTAAGGCACCCGGCCTCTGCCGAGCCCTTTTCTGGTCACTTTTTCCAGCTCTGCAAATGTCACGGTTTACATCCAGATGTCCCCAAAACCTCTGCCGACTGGTTTGCGGGAAACGACAGGATTGTGAGCACCGCTGCTGTTGGGGCGGGGCCTGGTCGGAAGAGGGGCCCGCCGGGGGCGTGGCCTGGAGGCTCCGCCCCTCCACCCTGGGCCTGCCCTTCCCTGGCTGCCTGCGGACCTCTAGGAGGTGGCAGCTCCGCACCTGGCGCCTTGCGGCGGAGCCCCCGCCCGGGGTCGGGTCTGAGCCAAGGCGACCTGTCCGCTCCACGCAGCGTGCGGGCGACAGGGCCGTGAGTGGGGCGCCCGGCGTGGTCGGCTCTCCAGGGCCCTAGGCCGACTGCGGAGCTCACTGAGTCCCGGCCTGCAGGCCTTGCACCTGGGCGACGTTCGTAGCTCAGGGAAAGACTTGTTCTTTGGGACCTTTCCCATTGCGGGGCTTGTTCCCTGGCATCCGAGGACCTGACGCCCCGCTCCTGTGCGCAGGGGCTGCTCCTCAAGTTCTGGGAGCAGCGGCAGTGGCCAAATCCTGGCTGTACCGCCCTTGGCAGAAACTCGACTCTTCTCGAGTTCGCCGGGCTTGGTCACTGTGTCCCGAGAGTGCTCCTCCGGGGCCCTGGTTCGTGCATTCTCCCCGTCTAGATCCCGACCTGTGCCCACCCCTCAGATGTCTATTTAGAGTGCGCTGTCCTGCCATGCTGCCTAAAGAACGCAGCTTCCCGGAGGTGGGCTCGGTGATGCACTCTGCAGTCCAGTCTACCCAGGAAGCCTACGCAGGAGGACCACAAGAGAGCCCACACTGGGCAATTTAGCAACTTAGTGAGGCCTGGTCTCAAAATAAAAAATAAAAAGCTTGGTGATGTAGCTCAGAGCTAAGGCTCTGAGTTCATTCCCCAGTACCAGAAGGGTGGGTGGGGCAGAAGAAAGGAAGGAAAAGCTCCAAACCTGTAAGTGAAATACCCCTTTCTACCTCTACCCCCAGTTCCTGATCTGGGTTTCTCCTTACCACTCTGACCTTGCAAGTTGATTTCTTCCTTCCCATCCTCCACGAAAATGTTAGCTTTACACAGGCAGTGATCATATTCACCACAGGTCCTGGCATATACAGCAGGTACTCAATAAATTCAGGTTAACAAAGAGCTTCATATATTGGAGAAATTAATAAATTTCAGTGATCGCGGAAGAAACATGGACCAAAATAGTTGCAAAGATTATATGGAAGAGTGACAGAGAACAAACTTGGCTGATTTGATTTTCTGGCTCTGATGCAACAGAAGAATAAGGAAAAGTAATTAAATGTGTGATACTAGAGAATTTCCACACAAAAGCACAGGAGATGCCTGTAGAAGAAAATGCTCAAAGAGAGGTGGACACACACAATTCAACACAGGTGTATCCTGGTTAGGCCATGGGCCATAAAGAGTGGAGGAAAACCTGCAGACTTCCAGGCAGAAAAGAACAGCACAGGAAGGAGGAGTCCTGTGGGATGCATACTTGTTTTTAAGCAATATTTAAAACCAGAAAAAAAAAAAACAGAAGTATCTGCAGTTTTAAGGCGAAGGCAACGTGACCCTAAGCTGTTAAGTCCAATCGAGGACTTCTCAAGAATGAACAGAACTGGGCTGGGGATTTAGCTCAGTGGCACAGCACTTGCCTGCCTGGCAAGCACAAGGCCTTGAGTTCAATCCCCAGTACAAAAACAAAAACAAAAACAGAAGCTGGCCCTGGAATGTATGCCTGAGGTCCCTGCAGTTTGTGAGGCTGAGTCAGGAAGATCACAAGTCTGAGGCCAGCCTGGGCAATTTCATGAGACCCTGTCTCAAAGAAAGGAGCTGAGGATGTAGCTCAGAGGTGGATAACCCATGAGTTTGATCCTCAGGGGAGAGTGAGAGTGAGAATGAAAGTGTGAGAATCAATGAAAAAGGCAAATAAGGGCAATACAGTGCCCGTGAATCTGTAGGCAAAGAAAAGTAAACTACTCAGCAAAGAGCAGACAGTGGTGTGTGAATCAGTTTCTAAGCAGGCATGGAGCATCAAGGCTGCTTGTGAGTGCTGGATTTTGAAAACTCTTTTGTTGGTCTATTTTTGCAGCACACAGTGGTCACATTCACCGTGGGGGCTGGCACATGTGCACAGTACGGCTGCATCCTGTGCATCCCCTCTTCTCCCCTTCATCCATCTCTAAGTCTCCTTCTCATCTGAGAAAAGTCTACCTGCCCACTTCCTATTACCTACTTTTTAATCTTGTTCTTTATTTTATTTGTTTATTTTGCTCTTTATAATTCTAAGAGAAACCATGTGACATTCAAGCTTGTCTGTCTGATTTATTTCACCTAACACTATGGCCTCAAGGTGCATCCATTTCCTACAGAAGACAACAGTTTGTCCTTTATGGCAGAATAAAGGTGTAAAGACCACATTTTCTTTATCCATTTATTTGTTGATGGACATGTAGGTGGCTTCCAAGATTGATCTATTATGAGTTGGAGCACTGAATTTTTAAATATAGATCAAGATTAAATAGCCGCAGAAATCAAGACTACGGTACAGAAATGAACCCTGCCACTTAACTTTAAAAGAGACACATGTACTTTGGAAGCATCGCCGAGGCAGAGTGCTTGCCTGGCACATAGGAGGCCCTGTGCTCAATCCCCAGTACCAGAAGTAAATAAATTACTAGCAGTTTTTCTTTTCTTTACGTTTTGGAGACAGCCATGTAGTTCGGGCTGATCTTGAACTCACTGTAACCCAGACTGGCTTCCTGCCTCAGCTTCCCAAGTGCTGGGATTACAGGTGTGTGTCACCATGCCTGGCTCAAATAAACAACTTTTAAAAGGGGGCTGGGGATGTAGCTCATGTAAGCTGGAAGGGTAATGATTAAAAATGATTACAGTACAGGACACACTGCCATTGCCCACCCTCCATTCTTCTCATCACTTGAAATACACTCAGCCCATCAGTCCTGCTACTCTGTAGCAGCTCGGGGTCTTCCTTCCTGAGTGTCTATACAAGGCGTGGTAAAAATTTGCTGAGAGGGCCGGGAATATAGCTCAGTGGCACAAGTGTCTGCCTGACAAGCACAAGGTCGAGAGTTAAATTCCTGGTACAAAAAAAGACAAAAAGGAAACAATTCGGTGAATGTTGCTGCCGAGTGCCATCCAGTGGAAAGGCGACTCCCAGAAGCACGACGCTGTGTCCGCACTCCTTCCTCATGCGTGTGCCACCGTGTAAGTTCTATTCCCCAAGCTCGAAATGACCAGGGGAGGTCACGTTTTGAATGGATGCAGGACGTGGAGGCAGCCAGGGTATCGCAGTGAGGGCACCTGGAGGGAGGACGCCAGCGGCGGAAGGAGGCCAGCACGTGGGCGGCGGGCGTCGACCAGCGGCAGGGCTCCAGAGGAGGCCTTCTGGGGCACTTTGCTTGGCCTCGGCTCTAGGCTGTCCGTTTCTGCAGGACTGAAGCCCTTTCTGCAGCCGGGGAGTTGGGTCCAGCCCAGGACAGCTGCACGGGCCCTCAGCAGTCTGGGTCCGCGCCCAGGTCTGAGGACAAACAGCGGGGGCGGGGCCGGAACCGGCGGACATCAGAGGCGGGGTCTGGACCAAGGATGGGGGCGTGACCAAGACAGGGGCGGGACCAAGACAGGGGCGGGACCGGCGGACATCAGAGGCGGGGTCTGGACCAAGGATGGGGGCGTGACCAAGACAGGGGCGGGACCAAGACAGGGGCGGGACCGGCGGACATCAGAGGCGGGGTCTGGATCAAGACAGGGGCGGGACCAGGACAGGGGGCGGGACTGGCGGGCAGAAGCGGCGGGACCTGGAGGTCCGCTCCACGCCGCTAGCTTGTGGAAGGTGCAAGCTGCTAGTGGGTCTGCACGCTGTCCATTTACTCTGTCCCGGGTGTCCACTGTGGCAGGGAACCTCTGCTTCGGGGCTGGAACGGGGATGGGGGCCGGCCGTCTCCCCACTTCTCTGCAGGGGAGCTTTCTTCCTTTGTCGCCTGCGCCATGGAGATGGGGTCACAGGGCTGCGGTCCTCTAGGGCCTGGGGCCGGCAGGCGGGGATAGGAGGAGAAGAGGTGAAAGAGGCGACCACGAGCCCGGACACGCATGGGGCCGGGCGCCCAGTGCGCTGGGCCTGCGCCGCAGCCTTGTCCCCTGCGCTCCTGACCGCCGGCCTCGTCCGCGGGTGTCTGTGGCCCGGCCGTGGCTGCCGCTGGTGGTGGCGACCAGTTCTCCAGGGGGCGGCAGTGCGGGTAGGGAGATGCTGACCGCGCCGCCGCAGATGACGTTTCTTAAAAAGCTGGGATCTGAGGCAGCAGCATTAAACTGGAGTTGTGGTGCTGTGCTGCTGAGCTAAGGCCCGCCCCTGTGTGGTTTTTGCACTTTATTTATTTTTTTGTCTGGTTTTTTTTTTTTTTTTTTTTTTTGGTACCGGGGATTGAACTCATGACCTCATGCTTGCCAGGCAGGCACTTAAGTCACTGAGCTAAATCCCCAGCCCCTTGTTTGTTTGTTTTTGAGGCAAGGTCTCACTATATAGTCCAAGCTGGCCTTGCACTCACTATGTAGCCCAGAATTGTGGCGTTCTTGTGCCTCAGCCTCCCAAATACTGGGATTACAGGTCTTCACTTTGTTTTTGCACTTTAAGACAAATTCCATGCTGATGCCTTTTTTTGTGAGCCGTGATGTACAGCAGCCTTTAAAATACAGCTTGTCTCCATCATAATTCACAACTGACCGGATGAAGGGTGCTCAGTAACCTCCAAAACGGTTACTTTTACCATCACCATGCTCGTCTACACATTTTGATAACTTCCTGCCCAGCCCACCACCCCTGGGTGCTCCTTTCCTGCTGGTGAAACTCAAGCTGCTCTGTCCTTTCCTGTCCATGCCTTTGAAAGTCTCTGGAGGCACCTCAGGTCCTCTCTTCAGCTTCCTGCCAGAGTCTCCCTGCCACAGTGCACCTGGGCCTTGACAAGACACAAGGATGGCAGCACCCCTGTTGTGCCAGCTTGGCCCACGGCGCACAGTGGAAGGACATGAGGTTGGGGAGGACAGGCTCCCACCTCGATAGCCAGGGTGTGGAGAGACGCTTGGCTCCTGTTGAGTGCTGATAAACTGCGTCTGTGGGGTGAGCTGACATTAGATCAACAGGAGAAAGATTTTCAAACTGAAAACACCAGCACAGTCCAAGAAAGAGAGTACCCTGCACCCCAAGGAAGTGTGGAAGCTGTTATGTGTGAGGGACTGATGAACGGCTTGGGGGCGGTGAGGTAATGCTTGGAAGGGAATAAATGGCTCTGAAGAACAAGGCCTGTGACAAACGCCACCTGAATGTGGCAACCTTTCATACAGGCACTTCTTAACCTTCTCATTGCTGGGAGTAGATCCCCAAATGCATGATCTAAAGGGGAGGCTGATTCAGCTCATGGTTTAGAGTTCAGTTCATGCTGCTGCCCTAAGGTGGGGCCATCATGGTGCCAGAGTTTAGTGGAGCAAGACTGCCCAGTTCATGCCAGGAGAGAGCTGAATGGGGCAGAGCACCAGAGGGGAAGGGGCCAGGGAGCAGTGTGGACCCCAAGGCCAGGCCTCCATGACCCTAGACGTACCCCAGAGTGGGCTTTCCTAGCCCCTGGTGTTTCTCTGTGTAGGGTGGTATGTGAGGGGAAGCAGCCATAGTCTTCCCACAGCCCAGTCATGCAGTGGTGGTGCAGTGGTGGTGGGAGGGTTCAGGATGGGACAGAGCTTTTTTTCTTTTTCTTTTCTTTTCTTTTGGTCTTTTTGAGACAGGGTCTCACTATGCAGTTCAGACTGGCTTTGGGATTACTTTGTAGCCCAGGCTGGTCTCCAATTTGCAATAATCCACCTGCCTCACCCTCCAGAGTGCTGGGATTACAAGAGTGTGCCACCATGCCTGGCTTACAGGGCAGATCTTCCTGAAGATTCAGTTTCAAGCCAGATAAAGAAAACTTAGAAAAGGCCTCTTAGGCAGGTCCAGTGGCCTATGCCTATAATTCCAACACTCAAGAGGCTGAGGCAGGAGGACCAGGGGTGCAAGACCATCTTGGGCTGCATAGCAAGTTCCAGGCCAGCCTAGACTGCATTACAAGATCTTGTGTCAATAATTAAAGAAAGAAAGAGCAGGAAACAAATCCCCTTCCCATGTTCTAGGGGAAGAGGTATGACAGACAGGAGGGCAGGAGCACGTCAGAGAGACCTCAGGTTTCTTTTAGTTCAAGAAGCTCAGGGAAGGGACCATGATTTAGATTGCTTTCTACCTCTTTCTTTCCTTCCTCTTTTGATTTTTAGAAAAGCTTTTCCTAAGTCACTAAGTTACCCAGGCTGGGCTCCAAGCTGTGATACTCCTGCCTCAGCTTCCCAGGGTGCTAGGATTACAGGCCTGGCCCATCATGCCTGTCTTCAGACACAACACTGAACTTAATATTTTTGGCTGCTAGGTCTTCAATCCAGGGCCTCTTGCATGCTAGGAAAGTGCTCCCCCCACTGAGCTGAACTCACTCCTGGTTCTCCGAGAGGGAGCACCCTGCCACGTGGGGGTGTGGAGTGATGCGGATGCTCAGTCTGTAGGATGCAATGAGGTCTGTGGGGTGCAGGGAGGCCTGGCTTGCAGGAGTCTCCGGGCCCAGGAACTCCAAGGGCTGCCACCAGCAGGGAACCTGGAGAGTGGAGCGTGGGTTCTTCCCGGCAGAACCCAGAGAGCAGAGCCCAGCACACTCGGTCTGGGAGGACCTGCTGGATGAGGTGCAGAGCAGTTGATAATTAATGTTAATAAGCAAAATAAGTTGAGAAGCTGTCCCAGGCCTACATGTTTTGTAGCAAGACCCCTGGCTGGCTTAGGGACAGATTAATCTTTAAGCCTCCAGCCAGAGTGGAGACTCGCAAACAGCCTGGGAGGTTCAGGTGCCTCAGAGTGAGATAACAGCGGCTGCTGCAGACTGGACTCTCGCTTTCTGCCTCACTCAGGAGTCAGGTGAGCATTCAGGTTACCAGTTAACCCTGATCTGCTCCCGTGCACTTTTCCAACAATGCACCGTCTCTCAACCCTGCAACCCTGACCTTGTCAGCGGTTCACCCCCACCGCTTCCTGCAGCCCCCTGCACCTCCCATCATGCCATGCACCTAATAGAGGCCAGGGATGCTGCACCTTGCAGCCCTAGCCTGTCATGGGGCTCTGACCACCTGGCGCCCCTGTAACGAACTGTATGTGTCATCTGTGCTTTACTGTTGCCGTACCTCCAAGCAGGTGTCAGTGATCCTGGGCCAGGGCCTCCAGAGCTCAGATCACACCTGTCTGCCGCCTGAGCCCCGGTCTGTGGTGCTGTCCAACAGCCTGGGAGTCAGGGTCAGGTGGAAGGAAAAGCACCTAGAGTCCCAGTGAGGTGGGGGAAGGACGAATCTACCCCAATCACTGCTTAGCACTGTTAGAGAGGTTGGGGCCCGCTGAATTAGGGGATCGAGAACCCAGAGGCATGCATTTCCCCCTATGCTGGGGATCAAACCCAGGGTCTTTGCACTAAGTTACTTCTCCAGTAATTTTTCTTTTTCTCCTCTCACCCTTCTTTTTTTGGAGACAGAGTCTCACTATGTAATCCTCCTGCCTCAGCCTCCTGAGTGCTGGGATTACAGACGTATGTCACCACAGCATAACTCCCTTGCTTCCAAATAGGGCGAGGCCTTCATGTTAACACAGTCCCTCAAAGCAGTGCAGATGCCTTTGCCATCTTGCTACCCCAGGCAATCCCCTGCCTCAGCCTCTCAAGTGGCCTGGATTACAGACGAGAGCCACTGTGTCGGCCGTCTTGGGTATCTAAGCATGACCGGTAGGACCTAGTGGGCTGCTCAGTGGTGAGTTGACAGGCCCTGCGACCCTCAGCAGTCAGGAAAAAGCCAACAGCTGGTGAATCTCCCCAGTCTTCGAAGAAGCTGGGTTCTCTGAAGTTCAGCGTAAGCCTTGAGACAACGACTGCAGACTGCCGGGTGCTTCTGCCCTGCGAATATCTCGAACATCAACCCGTTTCTCAACACTGAACCAATTTATTTTTTACTTATTTTTTTTCTAAGACAGGATTTCACTGTGGTGCTCGACTGTCCTTGAACTCCTGGTGATCCTCCTGCCTCAGTCTCCGCTGTGCTGGGATGGCAGGTGTGCACCACCACGCGGGGCTGCATACTGAAGCGTCCTGGGATTAGCTGGGAACCGCCCTCGCCCAGCCCCTAGTGCTCTGTCCCGCTAGGCTCCCGAGTTTCTGTGCATTTAGCACTTTGGCGCCACCATCCGGTGTGTCTGGGTTGAACCCGGGAAAGGGGCGTTTCCTTGGGCTCACCTAGCAGAGCGCACGCACGGAAGAAGCCGAAGTTTGAACCCAGCCAGGGCAAACTGGTGATTTAGGGAGACCCTGTCTCAAAGTAAGGCAGTTAGAAGAAGGGCGGGACGGGGCTCAGCCCGAAGGCCCTGCTCACCGCAGCTGGGGAGGCAAAGCCGCTGCGCCCAGGGCCTCGCAGCCGCCCTCGCCCGCCAGCCCCCCCCCCCCCCCCCCCCCCCCCCCCCCCCCCCCCCCCCCCCCCCCCCCCCCCCCCCCCCCCGCGCGCCCGGCCTCTTGCACACTCCCTGACAGACAGATTCTGGTTTGGGTTTCTTTCTCTGAAAGCTTTTGAGAAAGCGAGTGTTGTTCTTAATGGAAAAGCTGTGATCCTGCGTTGGTGGCGCGGGAGATTACTGCGCCTGGTGTGTGGGGGCGGTCAGGGCCAGCTGCCCCGGAATCTGCGACCCACCGGTTTTCCTGAGCCTCACCGCCCTTGTGCACTGGGCCCACCCAACCTGCGCCTCAGGGGCTCTGCGCTGCTGCTGCTCCTCGGCTCCTCGGTTTTACCAAAAAACCCCAAACCAAACCAAAACAAAAAACCAACCAAAAAAACAAAACCCCCCAAAAAAACCACAAATTGGGAAAAAATCTTAATGGGCTGTCCCTCAGACAAAGGACTTCTGTCTAGAACTTATAAAGAATTTAAAAAAAATCAGGCCCTCGAAATTCAAAGACCCAATCCAAAAATGGGCATCTGAAATGAGTACACAGTTCTCAGATGAAATACGAATGGCAAATAAATACATGAAAAAAATGTTCATCATCGTTAGTCATGAGAGAAATGCAAATTAGAGATTCCATCTCCCCCGAGAAAGAATGGCCAGGATAAAACTACCAACAACAAATGCTGGAGAGGCTGTGGGGAAAAAGGAACTCTTCTGCACTGTTGGTGGGAGTGTAGACTGGTGTAACCACTGTGGAGGTCAGTCTGGAGATTTGTCAAAAAGCTGGGATTGGAAGTCCCATTTGACCCAGCTATTCCACTTCTAGGAATATTTCCAGAAGAGCTGAAAACATCATACCACAGTGATAGATGTGCACCCATGTTTATAGCAGCACAATTTGTAATAGCCAGATCTTGGAAACAGCCTAAGTGCCCATCAACTGAGGAATGGATAAAAAATATGTGACATTTTTTTTTCTCAGCTATAAAGAATGATCACATTGAGATACTTATAAATAAATGGATGCAACTAGAGACCATACTCATAAGCGAAATAAACCAAACTCACATGTGTAAATACCGTATAGTCTCCCTAGTATGAGAGTTGATAAGAGTATATGAGATTTTATGGTAATCATGATTCCCCATTTCATTGCTTTGAAGCCTTTCAATGTTTTCATTCATCAATTGGAATGGTTTTATTCTGTTTTGTTTGACTTTATTATGTGTGATGGTATGAACAGCTGTTTTGAAGAAAACAAAACATTATGGCAGCCATTGCTGATTTAATATCGTCTTGCTTTGAAGTCCTACCATGCTTCTATTCTTCTATTACCATCGGTTCTATCATGTTGTGTCTTATTGGGATTTTAATATATGTGATAGTATAAACAAACTTTTTTATTGAAAATGAGATATTATAGTAGCCATTGATCATTCTCTGTTATTCGGTTCAGAATGTCCTGTAATTCTTTCATTCTCTTGAATGGTTTTATACTATTTTGTTATGTTTGATATTATTGTATTTGAAACTATAGCAGAGAAAGAGATATTATGATAGCTACTGTTAATGTCCAGTTGTCTTATTGTAAAGTGCTGTGTTGCTTATGTTGTTCTGATCTGCTTTGTTCTGCCCTCTTTTGTTTTATTCTCTTGAAAATAAAAAAAAGAAATGACACCCACTGTCCAGTAATTTTTTTTTTTTTGAGACAGGATTTTGCTGTAGAGTCCAAATCGGCCTTGTCCTCATGGCGGTCCTCCTGCCTCAGCCTCTAGAACATTGGCTTCAGTCTCCGGTAGGACAAAAACAAAACAACAAAAAAAACAACAACAACAAAAAAAAACAGACCTAACAAGGGCACGGAAACCACCGCTAAAAACCTGCACTTTTAGGAAGTCGGCAGCTTTCCAGCCAGTCATGCAAGGCGATGCCCATCGGCTTCCTCCGGCGGACTTGGACCCTTCCCTGCCACACGCACTGCACTGAGATTCCTCTTGAGCCCTGGAGTCAGGAAATCACCTTCCCTGAGAAAGTGAGGGGCGGGAGGGGAACCCAAGTCTGGGCGAAGCCAGAGTGTGTCGGCTACGGTGGGGAGCCCGCAGCGCCTCCTCCGCTGGCGCCTCCCGCCTCCTGCGCCCTGAGAGCGGGCGGAGCCAGCGCCTCTCCTGTCCCCCGGCGCGTCCTGCCTCTGCCCACGGAACCTCCCGGCTTCTTCCCACGGGAAATCCGTTTCCTCTGCAGTTAGCGAGCCGGCTTCGAAAGGGCAGGCGAGACCCTGGCTCCAGCCTGGGGTCCGCAGACCCCTCGGCCGCCCTCCGCTTCCCAGCTGGTCCCTCTCCGGCCTCCAGGGCGCCCCGTCTTTCTTCGAGGTGCCCGCTGCGCCCCCGGCTCTGGGCTCTGCCCGTCTGGGGACACTGGGTAGGGGCTGCGGGGCTTCCAGAGGACTAGTGGCCGCCTCGGGAGGGGCCTGCGACGGCGAGCGCAGCGCCAAGGCCAGCTGACGCCGGACCGCAGCCCTGGCGGCCGGGCGCACACGCAGTGCCAGGGGTCCGACCAGCAGAGCCCGCCCTGCCTGCACCGCACGGTCGTTACCTCGCCGGGGCTGGAGCCCAGGCCCTGCCCCTCGATGGCCACCCTGAAACTCCCTTGGGGTCGCAGCGGGCCGAGGCAGGGAGGGGGTCAGGGGACAGGGGCCGCCGCCCGCCCTCCTCCCCTCCCGCCCGTCCCAGCGCCCCATGTTTGGCCTCAGCGCCAACAGGAAGGGAAGGAATCGCCAGGGGCCAGACCCTCTCTGCTCGACCAGACTCCAGGGCTTTTACCTCCATGCCATGGACCAGGGCCACGGACAGGGTCCTGCAGGTCAGCTTGGCTGTCCCTGCCCCCTGCGACATGGCGGCCTCTGGGTCCCATCCGGCACCTTCAGCCAGGATCCTGCTACCCTGTGCCTCCTCTGAGCGGCCGTCCACCCCTCCTCCCCTGGTCTATGCCACCTCCCTGGTGCTCCTGGAGTCTCCCCAGGGACCGTCGCGACCGCTGTGGTCACTGCGCCTTGGCCCGGTGGAGGCTGCAGGCTGCGCGTCAGCGAGACCCCCGAGTGACTTCTGCACAAAAAAGAAGACCTGGAGGTTCTGTAAACAAGACGCACAGAACCGGTCAAAGAAAAAGAAAAGGTGGTCATTCCTTGGAACAGCCCTGAAGCAGGTAGGTCGTTAGACAAGGGATGTCTATGTGAACACCACAGAATACTTCTCAGCTATACAAAAGTGGGAAGTGTATGTGGGACTGTAGACAGTAACATTCGGCGAAATTAATCAGGCCAAAAAATTAAGAGTATTTCATGAGTAAGAAACCTAGACTATAAATAGAAGGGTAAAGTAGAGATGATAGGAAACATAAAGATAGCCATTTTGGAGCAGGGGTAGGGGAGGAAGGCTGAGCGAGGAGGGAGGCAGCGCCTGCCTCCCAGGGAATCGTAACTACTACATGGCACAAATGCACACTCAGAATGCTAAGAGAAAGGTTTGGCCATGTAGAATAGAATTGATCTTTGAAAAAGGCATGAAGAAAGGCTGGCCAAGTGGCAGGCCTGTGATTCCTGCAGCCCGGGAGGCTGAGGCGGGAGGATCACAAGTCAAGACCAGCTTGAACAATTTATTGAGCGACCGGTCTCAAAATAAAAATTAAAAGGGGCTAGAGATGTAACTTAGTGAGAAGGTCTTGGGTTCAGTCCCCACTATTGCAACAAAACAAAACATCCAAAAAACAAAGCCAGAGAAAGATCTGATGGGGTGAAGATCTTCCCACATGCTCGGCAGGCGATCACACCTGACTCTGTTCCACTTCTTCAGGGCCAGGCTGTGTGGAGGCTGAGGGTCTGCTTCCTGGGAGGCTCAGCCTGGAGCTCGGCATCCTGG
>PVJX010010800.1:39280-55902 GCA_004027295.1 Dolichotis patagonum | reverse complement strand
TTTCCCGTGTTTGGGAAGTTTTCTTCTATTACTTCTATGAGTATCCTTTTAATTTCATTTGTGTTGACCCCACTTCTTCATGGATACCTATAACTCTTAAATTATGCTTCTTTGCATCATCTTGCAGTCATTGAGTTGTTATTTCCTGTTTCCCTGTTATTTTTAAGAGATCTTTCCTTTCATGCTCACTAGCTGCAATCCTGTCTTCCAGGTTTGAAAGTCTATCTTCAGTCTCTTTCAAGCAGTTTTGCTAGCTTACAATTGAATTTTTAATTTCCTACATCTCACTTTGAATCTGTTTCATGCATTATAATTCCTTTCTACATTCAGTCAAGGTTTCCATCATTTTCCTATGCTCCTCTTTATTGTCTATGTCTTCTTTAGACCTGCTGAACAATTCTTTCAGTATGTTTGTGATTTCTTCTTTTACCTGAGATATTATTCCTGATTTGACTGCTTTTACAATCTCATGAAATTGTTTCCTTACTTCAGCTGCTATCCTCTCAGAGATATCAGCTGTGTGACTTCTGTTTTCTTCCATGACGGTATCTCCCAGACTTATTGTGTGTGGGCTAGAGGTCTGAGTTTGCCTTTTGCTCCTTCGTCTTGACATTCTCCTGGGTTCCTCCCAACAAGCTGGTTGTGGGGTCCCAGGGACTTCCCATGTTGGCTGCCCCTAGGCAGTGTAGGGAGATGGGACAGGCACCTGGGTTCCTCTAATTCCAGATTTACAGGGAGGTAGCGGTGTGGAGGGGGCTTCTCCAGAGCTATGCAGCTGCACTGAAATCTCGCTGACAATCGGGTGCATGTAAGTGGGGCTGCTTCTCTCAGCCTGTGTGTCTATGCTGGGACTCCCACAATGATGGCAGCCACGCAGGGGTGTGTTTGTCTGATTCTGCTAGTGGATGATGGCTGTCTGAGGGAACCAAGGACCTCAAATGGTGGCCTATGGATGCACAGGGCTTACCTGGCTCTGTGTCCCTGCTCCTGCTGGCTGCCTGCAGGAAGGAGCCTTCTGGTGGCAGCTCCCTGAAGGTGAAGGTCGATCTGTTGGTTCTCTCTGTCCACACTGGCCACCTGTAGGACATGGCCTTTTGGTGACAATGTACAGCAGGCAGAGGTGGATCTGTCTGTTTCCTTTGGCCTGTGCTGGGCATGTGGAGGAAAGGGCCTTGTGGTGGTGATGTCCTGCAGGCAGAGGTATGTTTTCGTCTGGTTCTCTCTGCCCGTGCTGGGCATGTGGAGGAAAGGGTCTTCCAGTGGTGGCACCTGGAAGGCAGAGGTGGGTCTTCTTTTGGTTCTATTTTTAGTTTTTAAGAAATTGTTTTCTGCACTGTTTGTAACTTAATTAAGGTGATGGATTTGTTACTAGCATTAAGTCTTTTAGGGAAAGGATTACCTTTTAAAGATGTCATCTAGGTATAGCTCGCTTTTTGCTTTTGAGTCTGTCCCAAGATCCTGCCTCTTTGATTTGTTTGGGATTAAAGTTTGGCATCTGTTATGGTTTGAGTCTAGGTGCCCCCCCCCAAGACTCATAGGATCATGGACTTGGCTGAATCTAGTGTTTGTGATTGGTTCATTGTCTAGAACTGGGATTGGTAGTGTGAGTGCTACACCTGCCCAGGGGTGGAGCCAGCATACAGTGTAAGGGCAGGAAGAAGGCATGTTTTCACTCCTTGGCCCAGTTCACTCTTGCTGTTTGTGGTGGCCACAAACGGCTGCCCCACCATGCCACCCTGCCTTGGAGCCAGCTGAGTATGTACTAAAACCTCTAAACTGTAAGAGATAAACTTTCCCTTGCTTCACTTTGGGTGTCAAGTATTTTGTCTCAACAATGAAAGAAAGATAACCAAGACAGCCTCTGTCCAGCCTGACACCTAATTCTTTGGTACTGGACTATGGTATTATTTATGACCCCCCAAGAAGTCTCAGGTTCACCATACAAGGAAGAAAGACTGATCACAACAACTATGCCACCTTAGCTAAAATGGTACAGTTAGTAATAACAACAGAATCATGCCCAGTCCAAAACATGACAAACTTAACTTGCTACCATTAACCATCAGTTCAAGTTTTATAGTTATATAAAAAACTTAACACCAATCTGAAAATTTTATTCAGTAAATATCCACTTCATAGAGTAATTTTACTCTCAAGGGAGATAATTTTAAAAGGATGAGAAGAAAAAATGGAGAAATAAAAGTAGAGAAAGAGAAGCAAGGCTGAAGGGCAAAAGAAGATTATTCAAATTTCAGGAAATTGGTGAAGAAGACTTGAGGGAAAGAAAGAAGGGGAAAAACAAAAAATAAGAACAAAAGAAAATAAACTAAAAACAGTGTTCCCACTGATGAAAAAGCAAAAACAATGAAGAAAATAAATAAATGAACAAAACCAAACCAAACCGCAACAGCAAACTCATTAAAAAAAATCAAAAAGAAACAAAAAATGAAATTTACCTGTGACATCAGGCCTGTGGTTATTTTCTGGTGCGTGAAATTTTGTGGCAGAGGCCATATTGGAGCATAGATCCATGCTAGGTAATCCCACTAAATCTGTAGTAGGATTAGAGATGATCCCAATGAGCATGCAGTAGTTTTAGGGTGGGGTGTCGATTTTGGTACTTTTGACTCCACAAGAGTTAAGGTTGATCCTCGCCTCTGGGTCCTTGGGTCCTGGGTCCTGAGTCATTCTGCCAGAAACACTTTGGTTGTCCCTCATGCACCTGATCATGGTTCCCTAACCCTGGACATCTACTGCAGCCTTCTCTCACCCAGTTGCTGTGGGATTTCAACACTGGGAGCCCTGGGATAAAGCCATTTCAGAGCTTCTGTGAGTCCTAGGTTCAGCACCTTTTAGATATCTGACCACCCTAAAAGGTATCTGACCAAGCGCCCTCTCCCAGGAACTCGGCAGTTGGCTGCACTGGAGTTACTTACTGGCTGTTGCAGCACAAGGTGTCTACTGCTCTGCTTCATTTGTGTTGCTCTTCCTGGTGGCGTCTGGACTTTCTTGCTCTCACTATGTCTCTGTAGGTTTGATTTTTTTCCCTCATGCTGCAAGTGAGGCATGTGGTGGGTGGGGGGGAGTGCAGTTTGTCTCCTCTTTCTGCGCTACGGTGTGTCTCCTCAGTTCCTCTTCATGTTCCAGTTTTTCCTTCAGATTCTTCTTGGATCTCAAGGATTCACCCTTTTTCCTCTTCCTCAAGTTGTTAGTTTCCACGGATTTTGAGTCTTAGAGAGGTTGGTTTGTTGCTGCTTACCACCCCACCATTTTCTTGGAAGCCTCTTTGCACAGTATAGTTGTTTTTGAGGGGTGGGGTAGGGCCAGAACCCCGGATGGAGCCACTCAGGGTAGTTTTAATTTGCCTTTCTCTAATGGTCTGCAATGATAAGCACTTTTTTTCATGTATTTAGCGGTCACATGTACTTCTTTTTCTGAGAAGTATCTATTCATTTCAATTGCCCATATTTTGATTGGGTCTTTTATTTTGGGAAGTCTAATATTTTGAGTTCTTCATATATTCTTCTATTTGTATTTTTGAGGTGGAATCTTGCTATGTAATTTAGGCTGGCCTTGAACTCACTCTATAGCCCAAGCTGGCCTCAAACTTGCCTCAGATGTATAGCATTCTGCCTCAGCCTCCCAAGTGCTGGGATTACAGATATATACCACCACATCCTGAGATATATATATATATATATATATATAGATAGATAGATATATAGATATATAGATATATTTGTTGTTTTTGTATTTGTTTTGATATCAGGAATCAAACTCAGGAACCCATGCTTGCCAGGTAGGCACTGTGCTGATGAGCTATACCCACTGTCCTAGCAATATATTCTTGATGTGGAGGTGGATATCCATTGCCTGTTATTGCATTGTTCAAGATTTTTAAGACTTTTTGGTTAAGCGTTGGCAATTCACGTGTATGTAGGAATCTCTCTTATGAGTTCTTTAACTGTTTGGTATATATATTTGTGAAATTGTTGCTAATAATTTGTTGGATTTTGAGAGTATCCATTGTAATTTCATCTGTTTCATTTCTAATTGCATTAGTGTGTGTATTTTCTTTTTTGGGGGGGGTAAGTTTAACTATAGATTTGTTTATTTTATTTACTCTTTCAAAGAACCAGCTTTTTGATTCTTTGTATATTTTAATCTCCATTTCATTAATTTCAGCTCTGATCTTTAGAATTTCCTTCCTTGAATAGTCTCTGAGTTGGGATTGTTTTTATTTTTCTAAGACCTTGAATGCATCATTGGGTTATTTATTTGAGCTTTTTCTCTTTTTCTGATGTGGGCATTCATTTTATTTTATGTTATTTATTTTATTTTATTTGCTGAATAAAATGAGTTTAATTCATTTTATTTAATTTATTTTTTGTCTTTTTTAAAAAATCTTTTTGAGAAAGGGTTTCACTATGTAGTTCAGACTGCCCTTGAACTCACTCTGTTCAGCCTGGGCTGTCCTTGAACTCACAGCAATCCTCTTGCCTCAGCCTCAGGAGTGCTGGCATTACAGGCATGCACCACCATGCCCTGGCTTAGAACTCCTTCTATTGTATCCCATAAATTCTGATAAATTGTACTGGCATTATCATTTAATTCTAGGAGCTGTCTTATTTCTTCCTTAATTTCCTCTATGACCCATCGAATATTGAAGAATATATCACTTAATATCTAAGTCTGCATTGATTCTGTGGTTTCTTTTGCTATCGATTTCTAGTTTCATTGCACTGTAATCTGATAATATGCATGGTAAAATTTCAATACTGTTGCAGTTGTTTAGGCAAGCTTTATTCACTAGTATGTGTTCTATTTTGGAGAAAGTACTATGTGTAGTTATAAAGAATGTATATTCTGTTGTTAAAACACTATATATCTAGTAAGTCTACTTGTTCAAAGGTTTGGTTCAATTTTTTTATTTATTGTTTAGTTGATCTGTTTTGATAGTGGGGTATTGAGACTTCCCCACTATAACTACATTAATGTCTATCTTTTATGTATATTAGAGTTTGTTTTATGAAATTGTGTGCACTGTTGTTTGGTGTATATATATTTGTAATTGTTATCTTTTTCTGTTGAATAGTTTTCTTAACCAATATGTAATGTCCTTTTTTGCCTCTTTTGATCAACTTAGGCTTGAAATCTTCTTTGTTTGAAAATAGGATGGCTACTTCTGCTTGTTTTTGAGTTCCTATTGTTTTCTAGCCTTTGCTTTTTAATTTATGAATTTCTTTATGTTAAATGTGTTTTTCATATGCAGCATACTATTGAATGTTTCCTGATCCATTCTCCTAATCTGTGTCTTTTTATTGGCATGTTGAGTTTATTTACATTGATAGTTATAATTTATAGATATCGATTTATTCCTGTCATTGTATTAATTTCCTGTTGCCGATTTGCTGTTTCTCTTTTCCTTAATGGAAAGTCCTACCTGGTGTATTCATTTCATTGTCATCAATAGCCTTATTATCTCCTTCTAGGATATCCTTGAGGATTTTTTGATGTGTTAGTTTGATGGCTATGAATTTCTTTAGGTTTTATCATGGGACTATCTTGGTTTTTCATCAATTTTACAAGATTTTGTGGGGCACAATGGTCTGGGTTGAAAGTTGTTTTCTTTAAGAGCTTGGAACACTTTATTTAATGCTCACTTTGCCTTTAAAGTTTGTGTTGAGAAGCCTGTTGTAATTCTAGTAGGTTTTCCTTTATAGATGATCCATTGCTTTTCTCTAGAAGAATTGAAGATTCTCTTCTTAGCCAGATGTGGTGGCTCAGTCCTGTAATCTTTGTAGTTGGGAGGCTGAGGCAGGATTGCTCTGAGTTTGAGACCAGCCTAGGCTACATAGTGAATTCAAGGTCAGCCTGAACTGTAGAGACTCTATCTCAAGAAAAAAAAAGTTTTTTTTTTTCTTCTGGTGCTGGGAATTGAACTCATAACCTCGTTGCCAAGCAGGCACTATGCCACTGAGCTATATCCCTGGGCAAGATTCTGTTCTTATGTTATATTTCTGATATTTTGATTTCTTTTTTTTTTTTTTTTGGTTTTAAAAAAGAGGAATATATTTACTTAATTTTATGTTAAAGAGAATAAAACAAAGCACAATAAAAATACGGAATTCTTCACAAATTTGCATGTCATTCTTGCTCAGGGGCCATGCTAATCTTCTCTGTGTCATTCCAATTTTAGTAGATGTGCTGCTAAAGTGAGCACTGATATTTTGATTACTATGCGGCATGGGTTGCTGTTTTTTTTTTTCCCCAGTCATGGGTATTTGGAGTTCTATGTGCTGCACTTGTCTGTATGTTAAATTCTTCTTCCATGTGGTATAAATTTTTCTGGTTTTACTTGTATAAGCAATTTTTAAATGTCCTTTGTGTTCTGATTTTTCAATAACTCTAATCATTGTTGCATTAGTTCTCTTCAATTCATTGAGTATTCATTTTCATGTTTCCTTGTTGTTTTTAAGGTACCTATTATTAACTGGTCATTGACCACAGCCCTGTTCTTCTAGATTTGACATTTGGTCTTTACATTGGTTGCTTCTGCTACCATACTTTTAATCATGTTTCTAATGTCTTGAATGTGTGTTTGGATCTTTCTAAAAGAAACTGTCTTTTATGATGAGCATTCATGTTTTACATTGTTCTTTAGCTCTACTAGCTGTGTATGTGTCTTTTCTAGACTCACTGATAATTTGATTTGTTAGTATCATTGTATGATTAGTTAAATCTTCTTAAAATTTGCTAAGCACCTCATAGGACTATTTTACCTCCATTAGTACCTTTCAGACCTATTAGCTGTGCTGTGTAACTTGGGAGATTTTGGAGGCATTTTCTTGCTTGTTTTGTGTGTGTGTGTGTGTGTGTGTGTGTGTGTGTGTGTGTGATGTGGTTTGCAAATTCTTTTGCTCAGCACCCCAGTCTTCAGGAGCAACCCACAGTATTGCTTATGACTCCCTGCCCCAGGCAATTCAGGTATTTACATAGAAAGAAAACCAATTGGCAACCACTACTATGTTACCTTGTCTAGGGTAGTAACTTCAGTATCAATAGTAGCATTAAATATCATCTGGATAATGACAAACCCTAGGATAGCCCTTTACCAAAACAAAAAGGACTCTTGATTTTAATGAAGACAATTCGACCCCTCTTATATTGAACTAGAGTAATTCAGAGTACTGGTTTCTGTTGGATGTTGGCAGCAGTACCAGAGCTCAAACATACCATTAGACTAAATGTATTGTTCTTCAAACCATCCCCTCTGATAATTAGTCCCACCAAATTTGGCTTCTCACAGAAGAATACAGGCCTCACGATCTTTCTGGCATGAGTCTAGGCCTCCTACGGGATCTGTACATCAGTTTCACCCTTTCCATGCCTATCTTCCAAGGTTATCTCTTGCCCAGTCTTTGTAGAAGGGTCTGACTTCAGTCCTGAAGCAAAACTCCTTCTCCTGGACATTGAACTTTTCTTTTCTTAAATCAGGTTGGTATGTTGGTTGTCAAATCTGTTACCCTGTGATTTGGAGAAGCCAGGGATTGGAGCTGGGGTATGTGGTTCCTGGGTGCTGGCACTGGACTGGGGCCTAGTAGGTACTGACATTTTCTAGGGTTGGGGCATGTGTTTTTCTGGATCCTCCTAGGTCCAGCGCAAGTGGCAGACCATGGCTTTGGCTGGGACTGGGGCACATGTTTCCTACATCCTCCTGTTTCTGGCCTGGGGTCTATAGGGCATCAAAGGCACGAGCTGGAGCAGAGCATGCTCAGTGTAGCTTTGCAGTATGACTTGAAATCTAAGATTGTGATGCCTCCTGCTTGTTGTTGACTCAGAATTGTGTTGTTTTGGGTCTCCTCTGATTCCATATAAATGTTAGGATTTTTTTTCTAGTTCTATGACAAATGCTTCTGGTATTTTGTTTGAAATTGCATGTATGTATCAGTTTGGTAGCGTGACCATTTTGACAATATTGGTTCTGCCTATCCAGGAACAGGGTGTATCTTCTATTTTTCTGATGTTGTCTTTGTTCTCCTTTTTCAGTGTATTACAGTTTTCTTTATAGATGTCTTTTACTTTCTTAATTCGATTACTTTTTTATGCTATTGTGAATGGGATCATTTTCCTAATTTATCAGTGATTTCATTATTGATATACAAGAACACTATTCATTTTTGTTGGGATTTTGTGTCCTACATTTCCAAATTTCATTATTGTGTTTCAGTGGAACTTTTTGGGTCTTCTATGTAAAGTATCATGCTGTCTGCAAATAAAGATAGTTTGATTTCTTTTCCTATATGTCTCCCTTTTATTTTTTTCTTCGCTGATTATTCTGGCTAAAGTTTAGAGTACTATAGTGAACTGGCATAGTGACAGTTGTCATCCTCACCTTGTTCTGATTTTAGAGGGAAAGCTTTTTGCTTTGTCTCATTTAATATGATGTTGGCTGCAGGTTTATCGTAAGTGGCTTTTATCAAGCTGAGACAAGTCCTTTTATACTATGTTCATCATTTTGGTTTTTTAAAATCATAAATGGATGTTAGATTTTGTCAGAGATTTTTTATGCATCTATTGAGATGATCATGTGATTTTTGTCCTTTGTTTGATTTATGTGGTGTATTACATTTATTGACTTACATATGTTGACCCATCCTTTCTCCCTTGGGATGAAGCTTACTTGGTCATAATATGTGACTTTTTTTTTTTTTTTTGAAACATAGTCTGACTATGTAGTTCAGGCTAACTCTGAAGTCACTATGTAGCCCAGGCTGGCCTCTCCTGAGTGCTGGGATTACAGGAATGCACCACCATGCCCAGCAATGTATGATCTTTTTGATGATTTTTGTTGCTTTCTGTTTGGTAGCGTCTTGAGGATTTTTGCATGTATGTCCATTAAAGAGACTGGCCTGTAGTTTTCTTTTTTGGTTGGGGTTGTCTGGCTTTGGAATAAGGGAATGCTAGCTTCTGAGAATGAATTTGGAAATACTCTTTCTCTTTTAATTTCATTAAAGAGTTTGAGAGTTTTTGTAGAATTCAGTGATGAATCTAGGTTTCATTGGTGGGGATTTTTAAAATTACTTCCTTAATTTCATTCTCTGTTTTGGATTGTTCAGGGCATTCCTGTCTTCTTGGTTCAGTTTAGGTAATTTGCATGTGTCTAGGACATCCTGGAGAAAGCAGGGTGGGCTACCATGGTGAAATCATGACAGCAGGCTCCTGTGGCACCTGTGTCCTTATAGATTGTCCAAATGTCAAAGAAACCCATGAGAACTTCTACACATGGGTCCTCAGAGATAGTGCAGGGAACCCACACCTCAGCCTGACATCAAGTCCAGGCCATCTTATTGCAGACTTGCTTAAGTTCTTGAGGGAAGTACAGGGCTTTGAGATCTGTTTAATGCATAAGTTTTGGGATCTTGTAATTAACAGGTCCCACCTACTTTCCCATCCAGCCTTGCCATGCTCTAATCTCCTATCTCAGTAGAGTGACCCCCCTAAACCCTGAGTATTCTGTGGCTTTTGCATACTGGAGTAGCTCTATTCTGTGGCTTTTGCATATTGGAGTAGCTCAGTCTTCAACAATTAATCTCTTCCAAAGATGACTCTTGATTAATCATTTGCAATGTGGTAGAAGTTGTAATAGATTTCTTCTTCAGCTGTAGCCTGCCACATATTAGGAGTTACTTTTAGAGTAAAACTCCATACTTTATTTGCAATTTACAGTAGCCATGGGCTTTTCTTGGGGCTAGAATTGCTAGTGTAATCCGTTATTTCCTCAAGGGGCTGCCAATCCTCTTGGGGCTTATTTTTGATTTGCAGAAACAGCCAAGGTTAGCATTGCAGTCTGCTTCCTTTTCTCTGTATCGTCTTCACTTCTTTATGATTTCTACTTTTCGCCTTAGTTCTTTCTTTGTTCCCAGAGATTTCATTCTTTTCTCTTTGCTGAATTGTTGTTTTCCAGGTGTTCAGAGTCCTGAATAGGCTGCAAAATGCTGCTAGGCTTAATGCCACCATTTTCAATGAAGATGAAGTTACTATTTTATAAGTCACACACTTCAGCATCTTTGCATTTAGTTACTGAGAAATTACAGAAATTTGGAAGAGTAATGTTGCCTTGCTTTTTTCATTCTTCTTGTGTATCTATATTGAGATTTTTGCATTAAAAGAGATGGATCTCTCTGCTTTTATTTGAAGGTCATCTTCACATCCAGCCTTTTTTTGAGGGCTAAATCCCCAGCCTTCAAAAAGGAGAAAACTAATTGCAGTAATAATGATGACAGAAAGGCAAACAAGACACTGATAGATAGTAAAAACAAATTAAAAACAACAACTATACCATCCTTAATAATAGAAACCAGCAATAATATAGACACAGAAACAAACCAGAAATTGACACACAGTAAAGACTCACTAAAAGCAACAATTATGCCTTAATTAACAATAAAAATCAGCAATAATAACATAAATTAAAAAACCAAAACTTAAAAAGTTTAATAGTAATAATAATAAATGAAGGGATGGGGTAAAGAAACATGAAATAAGTAAAATTTGAAAAGGAAGGTGTTTGGGAGGCTGAGGCAGGAGGATTGTTGCATGTTAGAGACCAGCCTGGGCTACAAAGTGAGCTCAAGGCCAGCCTGAACTGCATAAGGAGAACCTGTTTCAAAAACAACAACAACAACAAAAAGATGAGAAGGGAGACAAGATAAAATCTAATTTAAAAAACTTTTAAATTTTTTTATTTTAAAAAGACAAAGACAATCATAAAAAACTTCAAAACAAGGTTCTAGGAGAGTAACATTGGTTAGTACACTGTGTATTGTAATTTTCAGAGTAGTTGCTAATATTACAAGATATAAGCATGAAAACTGATCAAACAATATAGGCACAAACCTTTCTTTTAATGAACAAATAGCAGTTATTAGTATAATTATCTTAACTATTTTGTGTTAAAAATTATATATATAAGAATATATGAATATATATAAGAATATATATATATAAGAATATAAGAATATATATATATATATATATATATGGAAAGGTTGTATATATATATATATATATATATATATATATATAACCTTTTCTCCTTTACCCCATCCCAGTTTCACTTTCCTTTTAAACAGTTTCTTCCCATTTCACAATATCTATTGATCATTTTGGATCTTATTTACTCTTTCAGCTTCTTACACTAGGGAGACAATAAGATGTTTACTAATGTGAGTCTGATTTATTTCATTTATGAGTATGGTCTCTAATTGCATCCATTTCTCTATAAATGTCTCAAGTTTACTCTTGTTTATAGCTGAGTAGTAAGTACTCTGTTGTATAAAAATACTACATTTTTTAAAATCCATTCCTCAGTTAATGGACATTTGGGTTGTTTCCAAGATTTAGATTTTACAACTTTTACTGCTATAAATATGGGGTAACATATATTGTTGTGGTATGATGTTTTTAATTCTTTTGGGAAAATGTCCAGAAGGGGAATAGCTGGATTGAATGGGAACTATAATCCTAGTTTTTGAGGAAACTGCATACTGATTTCTATAGTGACTGCAGCAGTCTACATTCCTACCAACAGTGGAAGGGTTCCTTTCTCCCCACAGCCCCTCCAGCATTTGTTGTGGCTTGATTTCTTGATGATGGCCATTACTGGGATGAGATGGAATCTCAGTGCTATTTTAATTTGCATCTCTCAAATGACCAACCATGTTAAACAATTTTTCATATATTTATTTGCTATTTGTATTTCTTCATCTGAGAAGTGTATATTCATCTCAGGTGTCCATTTTTGGATTTAATCTTTGAATGTGGGGGGGACTTGATTATTTTCAATTTTTTATATATTCTAGATAGAAGTCCTTTGAGGGACAGTTGGCTAAAATTTTTTTCCACTCTGTGGGTTGTATTTTCATTCAGTTGGTGATTTCTTTTGATGTACAAAAGGTTTTAATAAGATGAGATCCAAGTAGTTGATTCTTTGAAGAGTTTCCTGTGCTGTTTGGGTTTTGTTCATGAGCCCTGGCTACCCTGATGTCTTTAAGATTTCTACCTACTTTCTCTTCCAGTAGATTTAATGTTTCTGTTTTAATATTTAGATCTTTGATCCATTTTGACTTTTGTGCATGGTGATAGACATGGGTCTGGTTTTAGTCTTCAGCATGTAAAGAGCCAGTTTTTCCAGCACCACTTATTAAAAAGGCTATCTTTTTTCTAGTGAATGTACTTGGCCCCTTTGTCAAAGATCAGATGGCTGAATGTGTTTTTAGTTGTATCTGCATCTTCTAATATGTTCCACTGGTCCTCAGGTCTGGTTTTTTTTGCCAGTACCATGCTGATTTTATCATAGTAGCTTTGTAATATAATTTCAAATCAGGGATTGTGATGCCTCTTACTTTGCCTTTGTTGCCCAGGATTGCCTTTCCTATTTTAGGTCTCTTCTGCTTCCAGATGAATTTTAGGAATGTTTTCTGTAGTTCTGTGAGGTATGTTAATGGTATTTTGATTTTGATTGCATTAAATCTGTATAACAATTTTGGGAGTATGACCATTTTCACTATGTTGGTTCTGCCTATGTATATGCAAGGGATATCTTTCCATTTCCTGAAATCGTTTTCAATATCCTTTTTCAGAGTACTATAGTTTTCAATGTATAGGTCATTTACTTCCTTTGTTAGATTGATTCCTAAGTATATCATTTTCTTTGATGATGTTGTGAAGGGTGTGGTTTCCTTAATTTTTCTCTCAGTGAGTTTTTTGTTTGTGTACAGGGATGCTATTGATCTTTTAAATTATTTTTAATGCTATTGATTTTTGAGTGTCAACTTTGTATCCAGCTATACTACTGAATTTGGTTTTTAACTCTAGGAGTCTTTTGCTGGAGTTTTTGGGGCCTTCTATGTAGCATATAATGCCATCTCTGAATAATGATAGTTTAACTTCTTCCTTTCCTATTCTTATTCATTTTATATCTCACTCTTGTCTAATTGCTCTGGCTAATGTTTCTCGAACTACATTGAATAGGAGTGGTGATAGTTGGCATTCTTATCTTGAACCTGATTTCACGTTGAAAGCTTTCAGTTTTTGTCCACTTAGTATAATGCTGGCTGTTGGTTTGTCATAGATGGCTTTTATTAGATTGAGATAGAGACCATATATTCCAATTTTCTATAGGTTTTTAAATCATGAATTAGTGCTGGACTTTATTAATAGTTTTTTCTGCATCTATTCAGATGATCATGTGATTTTTGCTTTGGCTCTGTTGATATGATATATTACATTTATTTATTTGCATATGTTGAACCACCCATGCATTCCTAGGATGAATCCCACTTGATCATGTTGTGTAATCTTCTTGATGATTTGCTGCATTTTGTTTTCTTATTGAGAATTTTTGCATGTATGTTCATTAGGGAGATTGACCTGTGGTTCTTCTTTTTAGTTGAATCTTTTCTCTGATTTTGGTATTAGGTAATACTTCCCTCCAGGAATGAATTAGGGAGTATTGCTTCCCTTTCATTTTCATTAAAGAGTTTAAGGAGTATTGACATTAAATCTTCCCTAAATTTCTTGTAGAATTTGGCAGTGAATTCATCAGGATCTGGGCTTTTTTGTTGGTATGTTTTTAATTACAATTTCAATCTTATTAATTAATATATTATTATTCAGAATTTTTATATCTTCTTGATTCAGCTTGGCACTTCGTACATATCTAGGAATGTGTCCATTTCTTCTGTGTTTTCCATCCTATGAGAGAAAAGATTTTTGAAGTAGCTATTGATGATCTTCTGAATTTTCATAGGATCTGTAGTGATTTCACCCTTTTCATTCCTCAATGCATGAATTTGAGTCTTTTCTTTCTTTTTTTTTAAGGTTGGCTAGGGGCTTATCAATTTTATTTATTGTTTCAAAGAACCAGATCTTCAATTCATTAATTATTTGTATTGGTTTCTTGATCTCCATTGCATTATGTTCTTCTCTGATCTTTATAATTTCCTTCCTTGTATGGGCTTTGGGTTTGTCTTGGTCTTCTTTTTCTAGAAGTCTGAGGTGTAACATTAGGTATCTAATCTGTGATCATTCTGTTTTCCTGATGTGAGAATTCATGGCTATAAATTTCCCTCTTAGAACTGCTTTCCTTGTGTCCCATTAGTTTTGGTATGTTGTGTCTGCATTCTCATTTCATTGTAGATATTATTGAATTTCCTCTTTTATTTCATCTGTGACCCACTGGTTGTTTAGGAGGGTGTTATTTAATTTCCATGTGTTTATGGAGTATTTGAAGTTTCTTTTGCCATTAATTTTCAGTTTTGTTTCATTATAGTGATCTAATATGCATGGGATAATTTCAATTCCTTTGTATGTACTTAACCATGTTACGTGGGATAGTATGGTCTATTTTAGAGAACATCCCATGTGCAGCTGAGAAGAAGGTGCATTCTGATGATACTGGGTGGAACTCTCTGAAAACATCTACTAAGTCCATTTGTTCACAGATTTGGTTCAATTCTGCTATTTTTTGCTGATTTTTTGGTCTAGTTGATCTATAAGGTCTCCTGTTACAATTTTGTTATTGCTTATTTGATTTTTCATGTCTATTAAAAATTGTCATATAGTTGAGTGCTCCCATATTGTAGATATTTATGATTGTTATCCCTTCCTCTTGAAGTTTTCACTTAAATGTTTAGTGACCTTCTTTATCTCTTTTGATCATTCTTGGTTTCAAATTCACTTTGTCTGCAAACAAAATAGCTACCCAATCTTTTTTCTGAGTTCCTGTTGCATCCAAGATTTTTTTTCCATCTTTTGATTTTCTCTCTATGACTTTCTTTTTGAGTTAACTATGTTTCTTGTATACAGTAGATGTTGGATCTTGTTTATTGATCTATTCTGACAGTCTGTTTATTTTGATTGGTGAACTGAGGCCATTTACATTGATGGTTATAACTGATATGTATTGGCTTATTTGTAGTGGTATTTTCCTATTGTTGGTTCTCTGCTTTTCCCCTCTGTTTTACTGCTTGCCCTGCTAGATGGTTTCTTTCTGTTATTCTTGGAATTGTGGTAATTTTTATTTATGTATAGAATATCTTTCAGTACTCTTTGTAGGATTGGTTTGGTGTTCATAAATTTCTTCAGCTGTTCTTTGTCACGGAAATATCTTATTTGTCCATTAATCTTGAAAGATAGTCTTGCAGTGTACATTAGTCTGAGTTGGAAGTTGTTTTCTGTAGGACTTGAACTTTCACTCCAAGCTCTTCTTGACTTGAAAGTTTGTACTGGGAAGTCTGCCATGATTCTGATGGGCTTTCCATTATAGGTGATCTGTTTCTTTTCTCTAACAGTTGTTAATATTCTGTTTTTATGCTAAATTTCTGGAATCTTGATTAATATGTCTTAGTGTAGTTTTATTTCTATCATGGCTATTTCGAATTCTATATGCTTCATTCAGTTTGTATGTCAAATTGTTTATCCATGTTTGGGAAGTTTTCTGCCACTGTTTTCATGAAGAGTTTTTTTAATGGTATTTATGCTGTCTCCAGCTTTCTCATTGGCCCAAATCAATCTTATATTATTGTTATTTGCTTCATCTTCAAGCTGTTGGATTGATTCTTCATGGTCTTTTGCTATTTTTAAGATATTTTTCTTTTCATGTTCACTAGCTGCAATTCTGTCTTCAAGATCTGAAATTCTATCCACTCCTTCAGTCTGTTATATACACTTTCAATGGAGGTTTTAATCTCTTAGATTTCTGTTTGGATCTGTTTCATGGATTCCATTTCTTTCCTATACTGGGCATTTTTTGTTTCCATAATTTTTTCTAAGCTCATTTATTCTTTAGCAGTATCTTCTCTAATATCTTTGATTTTAAGTATCGTTTCTTTTTGTATCTGAGAGATTATTTTCTCTGCAGTCTTTTCCACTTGTTTTTTCACTTCTATTGCTATTATTTCAGCAAGTTCCAGTGTTTGACTTGCAATTTAATCTATCTCATTGAGTTCCTGACTTATGCTGGGTATACTGGGGGTATGAGGTTGTATTTTGCTTCTGTGTCTTGTTATTTTCTATTTTATCTTTTATTTTGATTTTGTTTTCTCTGTTGAAGCTTCCCAATTTCTTATCATATATAGCTTTATCACCAGTATTCAGGCTTCCCTAGGAGATACCTTTTCTTCAGGAATTTCCTCTAGATGCAGGTGGTTCCAAGAACTTCTTAATTTGTAAAGGATGCAAAATTACTATTTGGCTTATCTCTCAATCCTTTGGTACTGTGTTTGATGATTAGGACCCTATACAATCACATTGTTATCACATACAGATGTTTATAGCATCTATGACACTGTGGCTAAATAGGACAGTTAGTAACAACAATAGTTTCAAGTATAGCTTAACTACTGACAAACTATGGTCACCGTTAACCTTCTACCTCCATTCACAGGAGCAAATTCTAAGGTTATATAACTAAATCAAACATATACCATTCACTTGTACACAGTGCTTTTCCCCATAGTTAATAATTTTATCCCTCTGCAGGAGACAGGGAAATTAAGATGGGCAGGGGACAGGCTAAAGTGATGAATGAGGTCAGATGTAGTAGAGTCAAGGCTGGA
>PVJX010010800.1:15498-39180 GCA_004027295.1 Dolichotis patagonum | reverse complement strand
GAAAGAAAAAAAACCCCAAATGCAAAAATAACCACAGAATACAAAACAAAACAAGATGACATCCGACCAGACAGGAAAGGGATAGCCAATTAGACAAACTAGGGAGAATAACATACCCCTGGTGTTCATTCTGTGATAATGTCCACGTTAGATCCCTGAACAACGCGGAGTGCGGAGCTGATCTTGGCCTCTGGATGTGGGGTTGGGACTGGTCTTCTGTTGGGGAGCCCTCCAAAGCCAACTGCTGGCTCCTCACTGCTGCTTCAAGCGCTTCCCTGTTGCTGGGCCCGCTGATTACTCCACGGGTGTATGTGGTATATGGGCCTGTGCTCCTGGGCCTGGGTGTTGACCGGGATCTCGGGTTTCTGATCAGTCCACCAGCCAAAGGCATGTGTCCTTACGCTACCCTTGTAGACGCTGCCATCCTGGGGACAAAGGAGGAAGCACAGGGCTTGGACTCCTCGGGGCACCACCATCCCAGGGTGATGGAGGAAGTGCCTAAAGAAACTTTTAATAAGTAAACAGAATTAGGTGAAAGTAACAAAGAAAACAAGGAAAAAAATAGAAGAGCAAAACAAACTAGATCAGTACAACAATCCCAAAACAAATAAAAAGAGAAATTATTCCAAAAATTTATCCATGTCAACTAAGCATGATAGCATATGCCTATAATCTGAATATCCTGGGAGGCCGAGGCAGAAGGCTTTAAAGTGTGAGTCCAGTCTGGACAATTTAGAAAATTTAAAGGGATTATTTCTCAACATATAAAGGCTGTGACTGTAGCTCAGCTTGAAGATCCTGGGTTTAATCCTAAATAACACACACACACACTGCCTATCCATTTGTTAGGGTAGGGAGTCACAACTGTGGCCTGTTAGGTTTCCACACCCACTTCTTGCTGTGTGAAAGCTGAGTTGGCCTCACCCCTAAACATCAGTAAGGGTCTGCCTCATGGCTCCTGTCATTCCAGAGGCTTTCAGTGTTGATCAGGTTGGTGAGTGGGGAAAGCAAACAGATCACTGAGCTCTGTGCTGGAAGTAGGCAGAGAGTGAAGCTAAGAAGCCCTCCTGGACTCAATCCCAGTACTTCTGACTTCAGAAAACCACGTTTGGCTTCTCACCACCAAAGGGCACCACCATGTCCTCCACAGCCTGAACCCACTGCTGCTTAAACTTCTCAAGGGATCTGTGACCCAGGCAGTGTGGTAGGGAGACCCCAGAGACCTTGAGGTGTAGTCATCTTGTGACTTCTGATGCCTAGAGTAGCTCAGACTTAACCAATAAACCCCTTTACAAAACGGCTCCCAATTATATCACTTTTAAATATAGTACACACTGTAGTAGATTTCTTGTTTGAAGCCAGCCAGCTATGTGGAAGGGGTCATTTTTCAGAGTAAAAACCCACACTATGTTTGCAGCTTACTACTGTCGGTTTTCCCTGTGGCTAGCACTGCCAGTCATTATCACTGGGGCTCTGGCTCTCTCTGGGCTTACCTTGTGCATCTTTGTAGCCCAGACCAGCCTGGAACTCCTGATGATCCTCCTACCTCAACCTCGAGAGTGCTAGGATTACAGGCATGCACCATCATGCCTGACTTATACTCTGTTCTGTTTTTCCATTATTTTTCACTTTCCTGGTGGCTCCTTCTAGATTCTCAGAGCTCTTCTTTGCTTTCTCCTTCTTAAGTAGTAGTCAGTTGTTTCAATTCCAGATCCCAGAGCAGCTGAGCTTTGCTGTTAGCTGCTACTCTACCATCTTTGTTCCTATAATGCTTTTTAAACAACCAAGGTTTAACTTATTTGACTTGGTTGCAATTCATTTGTTTCTATTATGTTTTTCTTTATTGTTTCTTTGACTTTACTTTGTTCTTTATTCTAATGTACTGGTTGATGCTGAGTTTGAGTTTCATTTTTTCTCTATGTTTTCCCAATGTACACATTTAAGACTATACATTTTCCTTTAGGGATGAATTTGATTATACCCTACAGGTTGTTTTCTTTGAGACAAGGTCTCACTATGTGGTTCAGACTGGACTTGAATTTTCTATGTAGTCCAAGATGGCCTCAAACTCACAGCAATCCTCCTGCCTCAGCCTTGCAGGTGCTAGGATTGCAGGAGTACCCCATCATGTCTGGATCAAATTTTTAAAATTTAAGCTTTCACTGTCTGTTTTGATCACTCCTTGTATCCATCATACTAGACATGGAAATAGATAATCCATATTCACTGTTGTATGCATACCATTTTCCTAATGTTCCAAAATGATGATAGACAGAGTTCTTTTCAATCTGGGTCTATTACAAATAATGCTGTTGGAGACTTTTCTGTACTTCCAATGCTCTTGTATGTAATTCCATTGTATGTACACCTGAGAGTAGGCATTTTCTTTTATAGGAAAAAAAAATATATATATAAAATTTATGGTTTAAAAAGTCACTGTTAAATGTTTTCCATAGTGGTTTTTATCAATGTATACTCTACCAATCATGAATGAATGTACTAGTTGTTTCTTGTCCTTCTCTATAGTTACTACTATGTCGGCTTTTTAATACTGTTTATTTTGACTTAGTCATTATGGAGTAGTATTTCATAATGTATGTAAATTTAATTTACATACATTAAGATTGCACATCTTTCCACGTGTTTTAATTGGCTGTTTCATTATTATTATTTGCAGAAGTGCCTCAATTTCTTTTTTATTAATATGTGTTTGTGACACATAATAAATACTACATCCACATGATGGGGAACTGGTACATATACATATCACATCTTGATCATTTTTACTTCTCCTCCTCTCTCTTCCATCTCCTTCCACCCCCAGATCCTCTGCCCATCTGCACAAAAATCTATCACCTTGTTTCCCAAATTTTTTTATTTTGCTCTCTAAATTATTTATACTTTTGGTTTTTCATATTAGAGAAGCCATGTGATATTTAACTTTTGGTGTCTGATTCATTTCACTTAGCACTAGAGCCTCAAATTGCATTCATTTTGCTATAGATTTATCTGTCTTTATGGACCAGTAGCTCTCTCTCTCTCTCTCTCTCTCTCTCTCTCTCTCTCTCTCTCTCTCTCTGATATATATGTATCACATTTTCTTTATCAGTTCATCCATTGATAGGCATATGGGCTGCTTCTAATATTTAGCTATTTTGAGTTATGTTGCTATAAATATGGATACACCTGTATCACTATAATATAATGTCTTTAACTCTATGAGGAAGATACCCAGAAGAGGTATATGAGGGTTAAATGGAATTTCTACTTTTAGCTTTTTGAGGGATGTCCATACTGTTTTCCATAGTAGTCATATTAGTTTACATTTCTTTTAACAATGTGCGAAGTTTCCTTTTCCCCTACAACATTTCCAACTTTTGTTGTTGTGTTTTGTTTTGATGATAGTCATTCTTTCTGTAGCAGGACAGAACCTCAGTTATGTTTTGACTTGCATTTCTCTATTGGTCAAAGATGTTGAATATTCTTTTTTTTTTTAAATGAACCACTGGACATTTGTATTACTACTTCTGACAAGTGTCTCTTCACTATACTTCCCCGTTTTTTGACTGGATCTTTTTTTTTTTTGTCTTTTTGAGATGAGGTCTTATTCTATTCTATTGATCAATTTGCGGGTTTTTTTTTTCTGCCAGTGGTATGCAGTTTTTATCACTGTAGCTTTGTAACATAACTTGAAATCCAGGATTGTGATACCCCCTCCTTTGTTCTTGGTGGCTCATGACTGCTTTTGATATTCTGGACCTCTTTTGGTCCATATAAATTTTTAGGATTATTTTTTCTAGTTCTGTGAAGAATACTCTTAACATTTTGATTGAAATTGTATTTAGGGCATATATCCTTTTTGATAATATGGGCATTTTGACAATATTGATTCTGCTTATTCAGGAGCAGGGGTTGTCTGTATTTTCTAATATCCTCTTCAATTTCTCTTTTCAGAGTACAGTACTATAGCTTCCATTCAGAAGCTTTTAACTGCCTTGGTTAGGTAAATTCCTAGGTATTTTTCTTTTTTACGCTACTGTGAATTAGATTGCTTTCTTGATTTCTTTCTCAGTAGATTCATTGTTGGTGTACAGGAACACTATTGATTTTTATGTATTAATCTTTGTATCCTGCTTATTTTCCTGAACTTACTAGTTCTAAGAGTTTTTTGGTGGAGTTTTGAGATTTTTATGTAATAGATTTTATCATCTGTGAATAAGGATAGTTTGACTTCTTTCTTTTCTATGAGAATATATTTTATTTCTTTCTCTTGCTTGATTGCTCTGGCTAATGCTTTGAGTACTATATTGAACAGAAGTGGTGAGGATGAACATCCTTACCTTATTCTTAGTTTTAGAGAAAATGCTTTCATAATTTCTTCCTTTAATAGGATGTTGGCAGTGGGTTTATAATAAATGGCTTTAAAAAATTTAATCCCATGTTTTCAGTACATTCCTCCTGGGGACTGGGATATGTACATAACACATCTCAATTCTTTTTTTTTTTTTCATCATCTCTATTTCTCCCCCTCTCTCTATCTCTTGATCCCTCTTCACCTTGTGAAAAATCTATCATTCTATTTCTGTTATGTGTCTATTTTTACTTTGGTTTCTCATACAAGATAAACTATATGATTTTTAAGCTTGCATGTCTGATTTATTTCCCTTAATGTGGTCTCAGAGTGCATTCATTTTCCTACAAGTTTATCCTTCATAAAGGACTTTTATCAATTTGAAGCAAGGTCTTTTATACCTATTTTATCAAGGTTTTTATCACAAATGGATGTTGGAGTAAGTCAAAATTTCTTTCTGTGTCTATTAAGATAATCATGTGATTTTAATCTTTGGTTCTGCTGTTTAAGTGATGTATTACATTTATTGATTTATATATGTTGAACCATCCATGCATCCCTGGAATGGAAACAACTTGGTCGCTGAATGTTATCTTTTTAATGATTAATCACATTTTATTTATCAGCATCTTGTTGCAGATTTTTGTATCTGTGTTCCTAAGGAGCTACAAAAAGGAAATTGGCTTAAGGCTTTGGTTTTTAAGCCTTTGACCTGTTTTGGTGTCAGGCTAATGTTGACTTCCAGGAAGAAGTTTATGTCTGCTCAGTTTAATGCTTGATTTTGCTGCATTGCCTTTTTTTTTCAAATTATTACTGATTTGCAGAAATTCTTAAATATATTCTAAATCAGAGTTCATGGTTAACTTTTCTCTTTGCTTTTTAACTATTCCTAAAGGATTCTTGTTCTTATCAGAAGTAATTAATTTTAATATGATTCAATTTATCAATATTTTCCTTTATAGGTAATTTGGTATTTTTGTAAATTTTTTTTGCTCAACCTAAGATCATGGAGGGATTCCATGTGATGTCCTAGAAGCCTTTTCATATGTAATTTATAATCTATCTGGAACTGTTTTTTATATATGATATAAAGTATTAATATTACTGTGATTTTTAAATGTCTCTTTAAAGTATCACTGTCCTACTGACTTGGCACTTTATATTAAAGTGACCATTATTTTGTTCTTCAGTGTCATTTTTATTATAAGTCATACATCAGGGTGTGTTTCTGGTTTAGAAGCTGCTCCATTGGTTGATTTGCCTATACTTTATTTGGTTCTAGAAACAAGAAGCATAACAACAGTCTATTCTCTTAATGTGCTTAGAATCTAATGGTTAAATAATCTAATGGTTAAGTCAATGGCTAATTTCAATATAATGTACAGTTGAGAAAAGTTAAAATTGTATATAAAGTGTTAAACTTCATTTCTTTACTAAAGGAAACCTTAAAATGAAGTCGAAAGAGTGTTCTTGTAATTGACATACTGTGCATTTGATTACTCGACTTTCCCATAAGCAAGTCACTAGTCATGTGTAGGTCTAAGTCTGTTTGGGACCACATCTACCCAACACATGCTGCTAAAGGCTACAGTGAGCAGGGCTGAGAGGGAATCTAGATTTAGACAGTAGGTGGCAATATTGGCAAGAAGACGAAGGCACTGGGGCTGCCTGGCCAATGCTCAGGATTGAGTTGTGGGCAGAATTCCAGTCTGAGGCGACTAAAGGCTGGCCCCAGAAACAAGTGAAAGGAAGGCAGTGAACTAGGGGAGGGAGGAGGAGGGCCAAGGATGAGAGTAACTTATTTAGCACTGGGTACTAATCTCTGTGCCGAGCACCTAACATGGCTTGTTCCTCTTTCCCATTTTTTTTCAAATAAAAAAACAAAAGCAAACAAAAAGCCAACCCACCCCCAACCAAAAAACCCCCCAAAACTGCAAAGGTTATTGGAATGTGTCCAAAGCAGGATTACATCACAGCCTGTCTACATACAATTCATGCTCTTAATCACTAGGTTGCAGCAGTCTCTGGCTGGGACTGTGCATGGTTGCAATAGGTGCCCACACCACAGGCATGTTGCCCTGGGCCTGGCCGAACTGCCCAACTCTGATTCCCACTCCAGTCCATCCAGTGCTGCAGTTAGTCTGGGTTGAGACCAGGCTGTCTGCATTCCTGGTTACATCTGCCAGGGCTGTAGGCGGAACATCTCTCTATCTTTTTGCTCATTTTACCAGATGCCTCCTCCTAATCTGACAGACACTTTGCCGTGGGACATTTCTCTCCAAACATTCATCCTATTTTACTCTGTGATCGTCCTTTACTGCACTGACCATAGTTTGTAACTGGGGATTATCTGATTCTTCTCTGTCTCGTGGAATCATAAGCTTCAAGAAGGCAGAAGACCTGCTTGTTTGCTCATTATTGCATCCCATAGCTTAGCACAGAGCCTGACATCCTTTGATATTAGATGAATAAATAGGTGAATCACTTTCTTCAATGAACTGTTTCTTAGTTGTCAGGTAGTATATGATGCACAATCCTGCTGTCTTATATTCAACAAGGCCAGAAATGAAACACGTCCTATGAACTTAAATCTTATTCAGGGGCAGACCAAGCTTTGTGGTTCTGAAGCAATTTGGGGAATTGTCCTTGTGAAAAAGAATGTAAACTATAAATATAAATCATTGTAGAAGCATATATTTAGAGTGATAAAAAGTACAACTGATTAAAATATAAAAAGCTGATGAATACCACATATGGCATAAGGTCCAAAAATATTTACTAACTGGTTACCTGATGCATTTCTATAATTTTTTCCCTACATATTATGGCTTCAAGCAATATATCAACTTTTATATAACAATTTTATAATAACTTCTTTGACAAGAATATCAATTTTGTGATTTCACTAATATAGTTATTAAGCTTTTTTCTTCAGTCTAAAATTGTTAGGATTCTTATATAATTTTCTTGTTATATTACATAATAACTGCAATCTTTTAAAAAAAATCTAATGAGTGCCACCAGAAGAAAGGTTTGCACACTTTACTTTTTCTTAAATGTATCATTTAGTCTGCAGGTAGCAACATGCTTGATGATGGGTTTTCAAACTACAGGGAAAGTGTAGAAATTTTCTTAGAGCATCAATTTTACTTGTTATTGCAGACACAGAACCATTTTTGTATTGTGACCAACACTGAAACATCAGAGAATAGAATGCAAGATGCATATTAATTTTAAAACTCAAGCACTAGACTTCAAAGGCTATAATTTTGAGCTAACAACTTGACATTTTAAAATGTAAACCAGGCATCCTGGCTTTCATTATAGTTCCTCCATTTGGTTTTAGATATTCGAGTCCATGATGTTTTGTTCTTTTTCTTTATTATATAACTGAAATTTAGAGCATACTTTTTGTTGAAGTAAACCATACAGAAAACTGCACATATGGTAAATATATGGCTTGCTAAATTTTCACAAAGTGAACTCACTTGCACACTCCAAACCCAGAGCAAGAATCAGAATATTGCCACCACCGCAGACCAGCCTCTTTGTGTTCTTTTTAGATTCTACTTTGACGCTGCTGAAATAACCACTGCCCTAACTTCCAGTAGCATAGGTTAGTTTTGCCTGTTTTTGAACTTATGTCTAATCATTTCTTGGCCTTTTGGTAAAGATCAAGTGAACTTATGTCTAGGTGAAACCAAATGGTATGTACTTGTTTGGATCTGGCTTATTTTTTGCAATATTAATGTTCGTATGGTCAATCTATATTGTTATACACAGTTGGAAATTCTTTTTTTCTCATTGCTACTCCATTGTATGCAAAGACCACCATGTACTTATTTCACTGTTGAAAGACATCTTGGTAATCTCCAGATTCCAACTCTTATAAATAATACTTAAAATTTTTTTTCAAAAATTTTTCAGTTTTTTAAATTTTAAAGAGAAACCCCAGAAAAATGAATAATCAAACAAACTAAAAACAAACAAATAAAACAAAACAAACAAAAACTACAACAGCAGCAACAAAAAACGATAGCGGTTTAGGTTTTCAAAACAAGACAGGAACCCTACAATGATTACTATGTTGCACATTGTCATCCTCAGAATAGATGCTCAGGTCACCAGACACAGGAACAAACCAAAACAATACAATAAAAGAAAACTCTGGATTTCGAAAACAAGACAGAAGGAAATCACCCGCAGTTGCTACAACGCACGTTGTTATTCTTCAAACAGATGTACAGACCACCAGCCCCAGGCCTGGAAAGTCAATCAAACAACGCAAGCATAAGTTACTGTTTCTCCACTTTAGCTGCTATCATCTCAGCCCCAGTTCCTCCAAATGAGCCGCTCCTACCCTCGGGAGTGGGGGCCTTACTCCTCCCATCTGCCAGTCTCTGTGGAGGCTGGCTGATGGGAAGGCATGGTTTGGCCTACCAATTCTCCTCTCGTTCTACATGGCTGCTGTGGGCCCATGGGAGGGCATAGTTTGGCTTCTAGATTCTCTTCTTGTTCCCCACAGCTGTGTAAATAATACTTTTTAAAAAAAATTTATTTAAAGAGAAAACAAAACAAAACAGAAAAAAGGGTAGTAACAATACAGAATTCCAAGGAAAAAAAGAAAAGAACAAAAAAACACTAAGAAATCATTACTTGATAACTTATATACTGTCGTCTAGGAAATAGTTTTTCAAGTTAAAAATTAAAACATACAAAGTACACATTCAAACAATGAGACTGTTAACAGTTCTGCTCCACGATCTAACAAAAACTGTAATATAGTCATTAATCTTACACACTTAACCATACATGCAATTATATCCTTTAGAGCACTTTCTTTTCCTCTCTGTTTTACAGTAGCAATTATACATTTTGGGTTTTATTACTCCTACAGTTCTTACTATTTTTTACACTAGAGACACAATGCAATATTTATAAATATGATTCTTATTTATTTCACTAATGAGGATAGTCTCAAGTTGTCGCCATTTCCCTATGAAGGCCTCAAGATTGTCCTTTTTCATAGCTGAGTAATATTCCATTGTATTAAAAATACCACATCTTTTTCATCCACTCTGCAGTTGATGGGCATCTTGGTTGTTTCCAAGATTTAGCTATTACAAATTGTGTTGCTATAAACATGAGTGCACATATATCACTGTGATATGACCTTTTCAGTTTTTCTGGGAAAATACCCAGGAGGGGAATAGCTGGGTTGAATGTAGCTTCCAGTCCTAGTCTTCTGAGAATTCTCCATACTGATTTCCATAGTGGCTGCACCAGTCTACACTCCCACCAACAGTGGAGCAGTGTTCCTTTTTCCCAGAAGCCTCGCCAACATTTGTTATCAGTTGATTTCTTGATAGCAGCTATTCTTTCCGGTGTGAGAGGATATCGCAATGTTGTTTTAATTTGCATTTCTCAAATGACCAGTGATGGTGAACATTTCTTCATGTATTTATTTGCCATTTGAATATCTTCATCTGAGAACTGTGTGTTCATCTCAGCTGCCCATTTTTGGAGAGGATCTTTGAATTTGGGAGGCTTGGTGTTTTTCAGTTCTTTATCTGTTCTTGATATAAGTCCTTTGTCTGAGGCATGGCTGTGTAAATAATACTTTTATGAGCATTTTGCTACATGTCTGTTGGTGAAGACATTTATGCAGTTCTGTTGAGTATATACCTAGGGTAGTAGTGGTGGTGTGCCTATGGCATGTGTACTGAAGCAGACCATTTGTTATCATTGGAAGCCCTGGAATGTTCACCATTACTGATGCAGGGGTTTAACTGTTGAATTATGAAGTTTGTTATGACCATCTTTGATTAGATATGACTAAACAGTTTTTAAAGTTTGAGTTTACACTCTCACCAGAAATACGAAAGTTATACTCTCTCTTTATTTTTGCTGATATTTGGTGCTTTTTTGTCCTTCTAATTTTAGACTTGCCAGAGTCTGTTTAGTGGCATCTCACTGTAGTTTTAGTTTGCATTGCAATTTGTTTTTTTAAATTATCAACATCTTAGAAAGGATACTGCTTCACAACTTGGCTTTGATACTGTATAAACTTTTAGAATTATTGTCAGGTTTGGGAAGACAGCTGTCAATTTTTTAATGTAAAGCTTTACAACTTTAGGGTATTTCCCATGCATAGTATTCTGGGTGATTAAACTGTCATACATTTTACACATGAATACCATACAAGTATATTAAAATAAAAAACAATAAAATCAATAAACTCATATGGAGTGATTTTCTATGATATACTGTATTAAATTTAAAAAGCAGTTTATCTTAGGAGGCTGAAAATTCCTAAGAGTTTGAAGTCATCCTGGGCTACATAGTAAGTTCAAGGCCAGCCTGAACTGCAGAGTGAGACCCTTTCTCAGAAAAAAAAGGCAACTTCAGAGAGCACAGGTATATCGTTCATAAGTACGTAGATGTTTGTGTGTACCCACAAAATAAGCAGAAGAATAAATAAAAAAATCTAGTGGAATAAAATACAACACAAGGTGAGTGGGAATAAATTTGAAGGTATAGGTATGGGAGTAAAACTTAAAGCTATCAAGATATAATTTAATTTTGCTGTTAAAACTGTGGTAGTATTTTACATATTCAAAACAAAATTTCAAGGATGGAAAAATTCTATCATTCAATACAAGCGAGCATTTTAACTTTTCACATTACTAACAAATCAGAAGGAAAAATAATTCAACTATTCAAATATATTTTTCCTGCTCTATGTGTTTATTGTATACTTTCTAAAAACAGACTAAAAGCATACTACTAAACTTCACTTAATAGTCATGTTGGTACTATTTTGTATCTATTATAACATTAAGCCCTTGAGGAAAAAATGCTGTTGGAAACCTGAATTCTCATTTTGGAAGAAGAAACATAGAAATGTGGAAAAGTAAAAATGTTGTGTTGATCTACTGAAAATTCCTAGAAATAATGACTGTCTAATGGGAATGAACAAACTTAGTGTATGAGGTCTTAGCTTCTTAATATATTTTCCATTAAAACAAAGTAGGGGAAATGGTTTAGTAGATAGGATGATTCCAGTATTGGGCAGGAAAGTACAAGATGAGTTTGAAATGTTCAAGTGTGCCAGAAAATTGAGGAGGTGCTTGAACATCTGTGAGAATATGTTACAATGACACGGGAACTAACTTGTAGGATTTCCCACACGTCAAATTTGGAACGGTTAAGAGCACCAACAAGGAAATTGTGGCTACTTTTCCAATAGAGAGAACAAGCAGACTCAGTAATTCAGTGATCAAACTTAGCATCACAACTACGAGGCATGTTATCAAGTGTCACCTGATAATATGCAATGGGAAATAGACAACATTGTCTATGTGCTCTTCTTGCTAAATTCATGATTCTTCATTGAATCCTACATGATTTTAAGGAAAAAGAAAGCTAGCTAAGAAGATCATAAGCAGACAATGGGGGAATTGTAAATATGGACGATGTAACAGGTAACATGATGTTTAACTTTTCTGTTGTTATGGTATTAGATTATGAAGAAGTCTGACCTGACATTTCTCACTTACATTTATTTTATATTTTCAGTTTAAAAAATTTTTATTTTAAAGAATAAAACCAAACAAAATAAAACAGAATAAAGCCAATCAAAACAAAACAGTGAAAGTGGTATAGAACTTCAAAACAGGATAATAGGAAATTTACAATGGCTACCATAATATCTCTTGTTATCGTCACAATAGTTGTTCATACTATCAGATATAGTAAAATCAAATAAAACAGAATAAAACTAATCTAAATAGAATATTAAATAAAACAATGGGAACAACGCTAAACAGAACAGTATTGGATTTCAAAAACTAGACAGAAGGAAATCTCCCATATTTGCTATATTGCATACATTATCCTCCTAATAGATGCTCAGACTACTGACCTTAGGTCTGCAAAGTCAGTCAGACAATACAAGCATTTAGTTTTTGTACCTCAGTTGCTATCAACTCAGCCTGTCCTCTGAACCAGCAGGTTGCTTTAGGAAGAGACAGTATTCTTGATTCTCAGCCTGCATGCCGTCAACTCACAGGAAGCGTGAACTGGCTTCTCTCTTCCTGGGCCTCACATGGCTTGCATGGCTTACAGGAGGGGCAAATTGGCTTCTTGTACTCCTCACAGACCCAGCATGGCTTCTGCAGACTCATAGGAGGGACAAACTGGCTGTCACTTACATTTAAGTGGGTCAACAAAAAATAAATTATATACAGGTAGATTAAAAAACAGTGAAAAACATTTCAGGATTTGTTGCCCTTTCTAAAAATCTTTCTGTAGGTTTAAAATCTCTGTAATGGGGAGTTGGGGAAAATGATTTCAGGGCATTTCAGGCATTTGTATGTAGTATTTAATTTGTCTTATTTATCTTACTACATTGAGGAGGTGCAGCATTTTGTCATTCTTGCATCACCAATAGAAAATCTGTTAATATAATTCACAAAATCCATCCAAAAGAAGAATGGCTAAAAGACATTTGATAGAAATCAAAATGTTTTCCAGTTTTAAAATCCTTTTAAATGAAGTAGGAGTATACAGATTTTTTAAAGGACAATTATATGTATTTCATTCTAAATGCCAGCATTATGATTTAGGCGAATAGTGCCTAGATGGATTCTCATTAAAGACAAGGTCAAGAAAATAATTTCTGTTGTCATTTTTCATGTTTATAATTGAGTGGTATAAGCTAAAACAGATAAGAGAAAAAGATTTGGAAAGGAAGAGAACTTTTTTATTGTATGGAAATGGTTTAACTATTTAGCTTGAAAACCCGAGAGAACTGACAAGCCTTTATTCATAATTATTACATGGTAGTCCATGTAAAAAGTTAACAGACTTGTGCATACAAAACTATGGAAAATACAATATTTTCAAGTCTTCTCCCTCCTATTATAAAATAACTATACTCTGTAAGCCAACCAATGAATGTATCAATCTTATCTAGGAAGTAGAAATACTTTCCATAACCTAGTTCCTTCTAAAAGAGGAATGTCACACTACAAAGTAGAGTGCGGCATAGAAACAAGTTTAGGCTGTGTGACAGTAATGTATAAAATTGATGTGCTCAAGCTCTGTTTGTTTAGAGGCTAGCTATGATGGAACATGTCTGTAATCCTAGCACATGGAGGTTGAGGCAGGAGGAGTATGTCCAACCAGGGTGGAAACACAGTGAACGCTTGTTACAAAAAAGGAAAACGCGCTTTTAATATTAGAAAACAAATACCTACCATATTGATGAGTAAAAAAGAAACATCATTTGATAATTTCAATTGGAGCAGAAGTCATTTGATGAAAGTCAACACTCAGAAATGATTAAAACTTTGAGCAAAACTAGAATTAGAAACTTAACCTGATAAGTGGTATATAAATGATATATTTTAAAATATAATTTTATTTTTTATTGTAAAGAGATTAAAAAACTACAAAAGCAAAATAATAACAATGATGCAGGACTTCAAAACAAGATGATAGGAAATTAACAATGGTCGCTATATTGTATAGTGATATTTTCAAAATACTTGCTCAGATTACAAGCATGCCAAACAGATCAAACAATACAAGTACTTAGTTTCTTTTTTTATTTAGAGGAAAAAAGCAAAACAAGACAGGATAGAAATAATACAGAATTTAATAAAGAACAATAAGAAACCACTAGCTGATAAATTACATATTGCTATCTTAGAAGTAGTTGTTCAAGTTACCAAATCAAAGCATAAAAAGTGGACAAACAATGACAGTACAAACTATTCTGTTTGGTAGAATTAATAGTACAATTATCTTAGCTATCTTGTGTGTATATATATACATATCTAAATATTTTTTTCTCATTTTAAAAAATTTTTCTTCATCCCAGTTGTTCTTTCCTTTTGAGCTGTTTCCTTTCACAATATCTATTATACCTTTTGGATCTTATTTACTTTTTCAGTTTCTTACACAAGGCAAATGATAGAATGTTTACACATGTGAGTCTGATTTCCCTTATGAGAATGGCTTATAGTTTCATCCATTTACCTACAAAAGCCTCAAATTTATCTTTATTTATAGCTGAGTAGTACTTCATTGTATAAAAATACCACATCTTTTTTATTCATTTCTCAGTTGATGGACATTTGGGTTGTTCCAAGATTTAGCTGTTACAAATTGTGCTGCTATAAACAGAGATGCACATATACCGCTGTAACATGATGTTTTTGATTCTTCCGTGAAAATACCCAGAAGGAGAATAGCTGGATCGAATGGGACCTCTAATCTTAGTTTTTTGAGGATTCTCCATACTGATTTCCACAGTGGCCCTCCAAGTCTATACTCCCAAACCAACAATGGAGAAGGGTTCCTTTTTCCCCCACAGCCCCACCAGCATTTGTTATTCATTGATTTCTTGATGAAAGCCATTTTTTTAGGAGTGAGGAGGAATCTCAGTGTTGTTTTAATTTGCATTTTGTGAATGAATATTTTTCATAAATTTGTTTACCATTTGTATTTCTTTATCTGAGAAGTGTGTCTTCATCTCAGATGCTCATTTTGAAATAGGGTTTTTGAATTTTGGAGGCCTGATGTGTTAAAATTCTTTATTTGTTCTAGATAGATGTTCTTTGTCTGAGGAACACTTTGCTGAGATTTTTTTCTCAAGTTGTGGGTTTTCTTTTCACTCTGTTGATTTCTTTTGACATGTGAAATCTCTGTGATGAGATACTAGTTGTTGATTCTTTGAAGAAATTTCTGTGCAGTTTGGTTTTGTTCATGAACTCTCTGCCTATCCCTATGTCCTTGAGATTTCTACCTATTTCTCTTCAGGTAGATTTAATGTTTCTGTTTTGATATTTAGATCTTTGATTATTTTGACTTTAGTATATAGTGATAGACATGGTCTAGTTTTTAGTTTTAGTCTTTGGCATGTGGAAAGTCAGTTTTTGGGCACCATTTGTTACAGAGGCTATCCTTCTTGCAGAGAATATATTTAGCCCTTTTTTCAAAGATAAAGTGGCTGAATGTCTTTGTAGTTGTATCTCCATCTTCTGTTCCACTGATCTTCAGGTCTGGTTTTTTTTTTTTTTTTTTTTTTTTTTTTGCCAGTACCATACTGATTTTATACACTAGCTTTGTAAAGGAATTTCAAGTCAGTGATTGTGATGCCTCCTGCCTTGCCTTTGTTGCTCAGGAATACTTTTGCTACTCGAGGTCTCTTCTGGTTCCAGATGAATTTTAGGAATGCTTTTTCTAGATCTGCGAGGTATGCTAATGGTATTTTGATTGGGATTGCATTAAACCTGTATAATATTTTGGGAGTATGGCCATTTTCACAATGTTTGTTTTTCCTACACATTAGCAAGAAATATCTTTCCATTTTCTGAAATTTTCTTCAATTTCTTTTTTCAGAATACTGTAATTTTCAATGTATAAATCTTTTACTTCCTTTTTTAGATTGATTCCTAAGTATTTCATTTTTTGGTGCTATTGTAGAGGATGTGGTTTCCCTAATTTCTCAGTGAGTTTGTTGTTTGTGTATAGGAATGCTAATTGATTTTTGAGTGTATTGATGATATATATTTTTGTAGAATCTGTAGTGATTTCACCCTTTTCATTCATCATTGAATGAATTTGAGTTTTTTTGTTCCTTTTTTTTAAAATAAGGTTTCCTAGGGTTTTTTTAAAATCAATTTTATTTTTTCTTTCAAAGAACCAACTCTTTGATTCATTAATTTTTTTGTATTTTTTTTTTTTTTACTGTCAATTGTGTTAGTTTCTTCTCTGATCTTTATAATTTCTTCCCATGTATGGGATTTGGGCTTGACTTGTTCTTCTTTTTCCAGAAGTTTGAGGTGCAGCATTAGGTTGTTTATTTATGCTTGTTCTATTTTCCTGATGTGAGAATCCACCACTATAAATTTCCATCTGAGGACTGTTTTCATTGCGTCCCACAGGTTCCAGTAAGTTGTATTTGCGTTTTTGCTTGATTGTGTATATTGTTTAATTTCTTCTTTAATTTCCTTTGTGACCTATTGCTTGTTTAGTAGGGTGCCATTTAATTTCCATGTGTTTATGGAGATTTTGTGGTTTCTTTTATCATTAATTTCCAATTTCAATGCACTATGATCAGATAATATGTATGCAATAATTTCAGCTCTTTTGCATTTACTTAAGCATATTCTATGGGCTAGTATATGGTCTATCTTAGAAAATGTCTCATGTGCAGCTAAGAAGTATGTGTATTCTGATGTTGGGCGGAGCACTCTATACACATCTACTAAGTCCATTTGTTTACATGTTTGATTCAGGTCTGTTATATCTTTGCTGATTTTTTGTTTGGTTAGATGATCTGTCTCTTTGTGATAATGGGGTGTTAAGGTCCTTTGTTACAATTTGTGTTATTGCTTATTTGATTTTTTATGTCTATTAATGTTTGTTTCATATAGTTGGGTGCTCCCATATTTGGTGCATATATATTTATGATTGATGTCTCTTCCTCTTGAATTTTTCCCTAACAAGTATACAGTGACCTTCTTTATCTCTTTTGCTCATTCTTGGTTCACACTGTCTGAAAACAGAATAGTTACCCCTGAGTTTTCCCGCTTTCATGTCACTTGGAGTATTGTTTTCCATCCTTTGACTTTCAGTCTATAAATATCCCTTGGAGTAGGATGTGCTTCTTTTTTCTTACTGTTGACCACACACCATTCAGATTTACCCAATATTTTCAATGTCTTCTTTCCATTCCAAATCACAGCAGGATAGTAAACTCATTTCATTTCATCTGTTCCCCATGTGTGGCACTTTCTTAGCTTTTCTGTAATTTTTATGACCTTGCCAGTTTTGAGGAATAGTGGATAAATGCCCTGCAGGAATATGCCTCAAACTGGTTTTGCTTTCTTATAATTAAGACAGGTTATGGGGTTTGGGGAGTATCACATGGTGGTAAAGTACCCTTCTTATCATTAATATTAGGCAGTATGTGATATCCACTTGTGGCCACTGACATTAACCTTCATCACATGATAAAGGTAATGTTTAATCTTTCTCTGTTTTTCTGGAAGCAAGTTACTAAATTTAACTCAACCTCAAAGAGTAGGCATGAGGTCTACATCTTGGGAAGAGTATTATATACATATTTATTTTGAAATGGATAATTCTTTTTTCAACAACGTTACTTCTGGTTTTAGTTTAAGAGCTTGCAGGAAAACAGCTTATGATGATTTTGGTTATTCTTACCCATTCAGTGGCTTGTACAATGGGAGTTGCAGGCTGGTCTTCAGTGGCAAGCTGAGAGCTCACCTTCAGTCAAGATCAGTACAGGGTTTCTGCACAATCTGTACCTTGGAATGAACAGCAGTAAACTCAGGAGCTGTGGAGTCCATTTACCCTGAAATTCCTCTTTTTCACAGTCTTTCAGAACTGGCCTATTCTTTTTCCAATATCATCAGCATCTCTTCATAAGTAGAGATCAGGCAGGACTTCCCAGGGGGACTCCCTGGAGACCACACAGAGCTTCCTAGAATACCATCACATCAGACTAAGTGTCCCTTGCCACATGGATGGCAGTGTCCACAGAGGAGAATCTGTTACATACAGTGGTCTCAGGTATACTAATGTAAGATGCTTCTGGGAGGTTGGTCATTAGCCTTGTGATTGGTTACTTGCAAAAGACAGAGCTCCCAGAAGGCTACCTGGAGCTGGCTAGTGAAGATTCCAGCAGTGAAGTATCCAGTAGCAAGATTGACTTCAGTAGCACTAGCAAACTCAAGCACAACCATTGGCCAATATGCTTGGAGGATGTGACACTGGCATCAGCTAGGTTTTCAGTGGTATAAATCACCAGCAGATGTTTTTCCTGGGTTTTCTTCAGATTTATCTTCTAGATACCATCATTTTCCCTTTTGTAGTACTATACCATTTGGAAATAAAAGTTGGTGCCATCTAATTGAGTTCCTGCTGCTAGGAATTTGAGGACACCCTTCCCCATTTACAGGACATCAAGAACTTTTTTCTCTTTTGTGGTGCTGAGGATAAAACACAGAAACTCATGCATAGTATGCAAACACTGCAGAGCTACACCACTCACCTATGAGTTTCTCTTTACACTCTTATGAGAACCCAGAACAATGCAGTATGGACCCCTCTCTGGGTAGTGTGGGAGGGTCTACATACATTATTTGGAATTCTTTAAGGAAGATATGTCTTTTTCCCATTTAGTCAGTAACTTTTACCAGTATGGACTTGTGTATTTTATACATTTATATTTTATACTTTGTATTATAATCAATCCAGTGTTATGTTTTCTTTTGTTGTTGAAATCATGTCAGCATTAGTCATTAGGCACTCTTTTGGGTTGGTTATGTCCCTTTGACATGCTTCTATCCTTTTCTGTTGAGCAGTTGTTTACTTGAAGTATAACATATGTATATATATTTGTTTCAACCATCTTGCGTGCACAAATGTTTTTAAATCTTACAAAATTGTGCAAAAACCACAACTTATTTTAGAACATTTTCATCAGCACAAAGAAATCCCTCATACCTATCTGCAGACAATTCCTGCTTTTACTCTAAGCCCATGCACCCAGGTATCTGCTGCAGAGATTTCTTTTGGACTTTCATATAAATAGAACCACATTTTATGTGGCTTTTTCAACAGGCTTATTTTACCTATCAAATTGTTTTTGAGGTTCATCTATGTTTGTGGCTTGTACCAATACTGCACTGTATGGATATGTCATTTTAAGAAATTCATTTACCAGGTGTTGGTCACTCAGATTGGTTCCAATTTTTTTTTGGACAAATATGAATAATACTGCTATGAACATTTATATAAAATTCTTTGAACACATCTTCATTTCTCTTAAGGTGGCATACTGACTAGAATAAGGGATAACATGGTAAGCTTATGTTTAAATTTTAAACACTTAGGTTTTTTATAATAATATAACCATTCTAGTGAGCATAACATACTATCTCATTTTGGTTTCAATTTGCGTTTTCCTAATACATAGTGGTCATACACATCTTTTCATATGCTAAGCTGTTTGCATATCATCTTTGCTGAAATGTCTATTTGAATCTTTTGTCCATTTTAGAATTATTTGCCTTTTGAGTTTTAAGAATTATTTATATATTCTGCATACAAACCCTATATCAAATACATGATTTAGAAACATTTTATCTCAGAGGTTTGTCAATTAAATTCCTTAATGGTGATTTCTAAAGTGCAAAATTTTCATATTTTAATCTATCTTATGAATTGTGCTTTTGGTACCTTAACTGTTTTCCCAAATGAAGGTCATCTAAGTTTTCTCCCTGTTTCATGTATATGTTTTAGTTTTATCTCTTACATTCGGGTTTCTGATCCATTTGTTTTAATTGCATGCTGCGGTAAAGAACTTGATTAATATTTTTATCTTTTGCACATACAATCCATATGTCCTAGTATTATTTGAAAAGATCATCTTTTGCCAGTGAATTGAATTGTGTTGGTACCTTTGTTCAAAATCAATTGACCATGCATGTGATGGCTTATTCCTGGATTCTCTCCTGTTTCACTAATCTGTACTTCTATCTTTATATTAACAAACACTATTGATTATTGTCACTGTACAGTAAGTTTTGAAATCAGGAAGTGTTCACTTCCAGAATTATTTTATCTGTTCTGGATTCTCTGCATTTCCATATAAATTTCAGGATCAGCTTGTCTCAAGTAAGCATGCTATGACGTTTTCCAAACTAATAACTGCATGCTTTTTTCTCTCATTAGCTTATGTATTCCTTTATTATTTTAATTATATAAATTTATAATATATGATATTGATAATTCAATACATATGCAGTACATAAAGATCAAATCACAGTAGTTAACACTTCCATCTCTGAATATTTTAAAAACTTTTTGATTAATATATTTTGCTGTCTGAAAAAATATAGATCAAAATCACAAAGAGATGTTACTAGAAACTTGATTTGATTTGGCAACTTTCTTCTTAAAATGCTCAGCACCTTTCTTAAATTTACTTACAAGAATTACTTCCGTTGTATTATATTTTCAAAATATCCTGAAGCTTTTAATCTTCATTAAGATTAAGGACTTTCGGGCCAGGGAATTAGCTCAATGGGATAAGTGCATGCCTGGCAAGCACAAGATCATGAGTTCAATCCTTGGTACAAAAAAAAAAAAAGAAAAGATTAAGGACTTTCTGAAGAAATCTGAGTATTTACTTTCTAAAAAGGAAGTTCACAAGCAGCAGCTTTCTTCCAACTAATTTGCAACTGCCTAAGTTCTCAGTGAATTCTACTATGATCTGTTCTTTGTTTTTGGGTGTGGAGTTAGTTTTTTGAACAGCTTTTTTTTTCATTATGCTTTTTCTGTGCAACTGTGGCCCTGCACCGATTGCATTTGGCCAGAATCCTGGTAGAATGGAGGAAACAAAGACATGTTCACTATCACTGCTACATATCATTACAAGTGCTAAAAGAACTGAATTCATATTGCTTTTCAGAATGACCAGGATTATCAATATTTGATGTTTTAATGGTTTTACTGCATAACTGTATGATCACTTTGTTTTTCCTTAAATAACTAAAAATCAGGCTGTTTGACTGCTTCTTGAATCCATATTGGAGTTTTAGGAATTTGTGCCTCAAAATACTTAGATGATTTATTACAAAAATCGGTGCAAAAAGACTTTCTTTAAGTAATATCATAGGCCTTATTGGTTTTGGCAGAAATTTTATGTTTCTGTCTTGGTATGGTGCCCAGCTTCTTCTGACACAAAGAATAACCACAGAATGTGATAACTGAACATTCAGCCACAACATTGCTGTAGTGAGCAGGTATGATGAACTTCCCACATTCCACTAGGAATTTTTCTGTGATGTTCTCTTTTAATAGTTGTTTGATAATATATAGAGCTTTTCTCTCAAACTCAATGTTCTTTTTCACAGCTACTTCTCATTCTGCTTTCCTTTTAGAAGCATCTTGTTGTCTCAAGGCACTAGTTTGTTTAGTACCTGTAGTCTTCAGGGAGGCACAGGCAACCCTGGGCCTTAGGATGCTGCACAGTGCTGTCAGCCATGGGAAGTTTTGTCAGAGCTAGATGTGTTTCTTGTATACAGCATACTGTTGGGCTTTATTTCTTGATCCACTCTGCCAATCTGCTTCTTTTGATTAGTGAATTATGTTAATGGTTATAATTAATATGTATTGGCTTATCTTTGTCATGTTATCGTTCTGCTGTTAGTCTCCTACTTTCTTTCTGTTGTTGTTATTGGAATCATGGCCATTTTTATCTCTTTCTAGAATATCTTCCCATATTCTTTGTATTGTTGGCTGGGTAATCATGAAGTTCTTCAGTTGTTCTTTGTTGTGGAAGTATCTTATTTCTCCATTAATTTTTAAATTAAAAAATTGTTTTTAAATTTTAAAGATAGGGAGGAGTCCAAAGATGGCGGACTGGTAGGTAGCAGGAGAGGGACCCCCTCTGAGAGAGACAGCTCAAATGCCAGAATAAAACACCCTGGAGAGACCCAAACAGAGAGAGATGGACTCTCACAACTCAGGAAGAAACTAAAGTGCAAAAAACCACTCAAATATGAGGTCCTGGGGCTACCATTAGTAAAGCTAAGATCAGGGAGCACAGCGCCCTCCTCGAGCCACCTGAATCCCTGCCAGAAACCTGACAAAGCAATCGCCACCGAAGTGACTGGCTTGAGCTGCCAGAGCACAGAGCTGAACAGATCTGTGTGCGGCTCACCGGGACCGGCCCTGCACGCGACCCATCCAGAGGCAATGTGAATTCGCACCGCAGCCATGCTGAAGTCGGAGGTCGGGGAGCCCAGCAGTTTTCGGGGACCGGCATCAACATGTGGTGAGTGATGGGAATAAGATGCTCCTACAGGAAAGGGGAAACCGACTGGATGACATGTTAGATTTGGGCAGGAGAGCCCTAACTCCATAAGGAAGTGGCTTCAGTTGGTTGCTCCCCTTGGCTAGCGGATTGGTGGAATCTGCTTGGACTAGGCCGTGCCCCTGATGGGGACCCAGTGAGTCGCTACAAATTAATTCCCTGAGATTGGCACACACTGACACAGTGAAGGCCTGCAAAGGTTGACTGGCCCGGAGGGGAGGAGCCAGCACACACTGCCCGTGCGTGAACTCTAATCTCTGATAGCCTATTGAAGAGGACAAAAGCTCCTAACCTGCACCTTCTAGAGGAGCCTTAACCAACAAGAAAAGGGTCTGGGAATTACACTGTACACTTGTATGGAAGGAACCAAACACATGACGAAAGAGAGAAATAAGAAAAAAACCCCAGCCCCCAACCCTGAGAACATTGATCCAGGAGAGGTTAATACAAAAGAGACTGAGGGCAGCAAAAATGCAACATCAAACACAGCATTAGCGGACATAAAGAGATGTCTTCAGGACCTCGTAAGCGGGACCAAAACTGAAATATTAATTCAAATTAAACAAGAGATACGTAGATTAATAAAAGAAAGACTGGGCACCTCTCAAGACACAGACAGAAGACTGGAGGAACACAAAAGGAGAGAAAAATTTAATGAAGAATACAGAAAAACCTAGAATTCATGAAGCAGATTCAAAGAGATTATCAGGAAACTAAAGACTCCATAGAAAGCTGGCAAAACTGCTTGAAAGAAACCAAAGATAGACTATCAAAAATTGAACACAGGCTTGCAATGCACGATCATGAAAGGGAAGATCTCTTAAAAATAACAAGGGAGCAGGCAGTAAAGATACAAAGACTGTAAGACAACAAGAGGATCTATAACTTAAGAATAAAGCATGCGAATGAAGAAGCAGGAATCAAAACAGAGGAATTACAAAGGCTATTCACAGAAATTATTAAGGAAAATTTCCCAAGCATAGAAAAAAGAAATGATATGCAGAGGTATGAAGCATACAGAACTACAGCCACCTACAACCAAAACAGAGCTATACCCAGACACATAATAATCAAGATCCCAGAAATTCAATATAAGAACAGAATATTAAAAGCCATCAGAGAAGAGAAACAGATCACCTATAAAGGAAAACCCATCAAAATCACGGCAGACTTCTCGACACAGACCATCAGGTCAAGAAGAGCTTGGAGTAAAAGTGCTGAAGGAGAACAATCTCCAGCCCAGATTGATGTATCCTGCAAAACTCTCTCTAGAAATTAATGGAGAAAAAAGATGCTTCCATGACAAAGAGGAACTAGGAGAATTTGTGACCACCAGTCCAACCCTACAAAAAATACTGAAGGACATTCTAGGGAGAGAGAACAAGAATATGAGCATTTCAGGAACAGTGGC
>PVJX010010800.1:0-15398 GCA_004027295.1 Dolichotis patagonum | reverse complement strand
GAACAGAGAAATAGACAACCAATGGCAGAAAAACAGATAGCAGAAATGAGGTAGAGAAGATTGGCTGTAATCTCTAGTATAGATGGCCTTGAAATATTAACAGAGAGAAACACAGGCAGAGTAGATCAGGAGATAGGGTCTATTGAGATGCTCTATATAGGGAGGCAGTAGGACCCAAAACAAGCAGTGCACCCCGTGGGAGTGAAATGGGAGGAACTGTCTACAAAAGGGAGGCAGAGGATATTGTTAATTGGGTAACAAGATTTAAAATTTAAATTATTCTCACCACTATGCTTGGATGTATTACGTGCTGTTCCAGTTTGACTACTTATACTAGACTTGAGGACATGGTCAGCTATCCCAAAAATAAGAGGACATATTATGGTAATCATCCCTAATTTTCCTATCAACTTAATCTGAAGCTCTTTATAACTTATACTGTCTTATTATGGTCTGATCTTATTTGAATCTGGATTGTCAGATTGTTACTTTGTATTGACGGATTTTATTTAAATCTGTTATGATTGATAGCATCAAGTCTAAGAGTATAGGCAACTACACTGAATTTGACAAGATTCACTAAGATACCCACTCTGGTTTGATTATTACTTGCTTTTGAAGTCTTATAATGTCTCCAATGCTTTGTTTTTATTAATGTTGTTATATGCTGCTGAGACATCATGGTAACCATTGTAGATCATCTTGTATTGTGGTTTTATGTGACTTTTTGGCCTCATGCTTTTCTAGGAATTGTTTTGTTCTATCTTGCTTTGTTTTGTTTTCCCCTCTAATACAGAAATGATAGATATACATGTAGAGACTCATGCATGTGTAGAGCTTATAAACAGTTTATGAGAACCAACTATATAATGCATGTTGAAATGAACAACTACTTTGAAGAAAAAGAGACACTACAATACACAGTGCTGATTCCATAATGTCATGATGTGAAATCCAGCAAAACTATCACTTTTTGTTCAAAGTGATTTTATCTTGCTTTGTCTTGTTTAAATTCAACACATATGAAGGTATGGACAGCTATTTTGAGGAGAATGAGAGATACTATGACAGCCATTCTTGGCTTCCCTAATGTCTGGTCTTGAAGACCTGAAACGCCCTCCTTGTCATGCTCAGATCAATTCCATACTAGGTTGTTTCATGTGAATTCCCTATATGTGACAATATGGACAACTATTTGGAAGAAAACAAGAGTCAATATGACAGAGAGTGAATATCTCCGATTGTCTAGTTTTGAAATTTATGTCTCTTACATTGCTTTCTTGTGATCCACTTTGTTCTGTTTTATTGTGTTTAATTTTACCCTTTTGATATAATTGCATGTTTATTTGAGTGGGTAAGACGGATGACCATATTGCTGTTTTTGTCAGATCGTGGAGCAGAACTGTTAACAGTCTCATTGTTTGAATGTCTACTTTACATGTTTTAACTTTGTAATTTGAACAACTATTACCAAGAAGTCAGTATGTAATATGTCAAGTAATAATTTCTTAGGTTTTGTTGTTGTTGTTCTTTTCCTTGGAATTCTGTATTGTTGCTACCCTTTATTCTGTTTTGTTTTGTTTTTTCTCTTTAAATAAAATAAAAAAAAATACATAGTGACAGGAAAATTGTATCTGTCAAACCTTTCCTATGATGGAGGAAATACAAAATCTGGATGAGGATTTTTTGGAGAAGTGTACCTTGCTATGGCTTGAAAATCTTACTATCATGACCTGCATAGCACTCATACCTATATAAATCTTTTATGGATCTTACTAGTCCTTACAGTAATCAGGGAATTTTGGTGTCTTCATTCGAACAACTGACAGTTCATAAAACATATTTTTTCCTTGAAGTACATTTTATTTTACTACCATACAGTTTTTATGAGAGCTTTCCTCTTTCAGTTATTGGTTCTGTTGTTAGACTAAAATAATAAAAAAAATAAATTAAGATAAATTTTAAAGATAGTAAAATCCAACAAGACAGAACAAAGCCAATTAAAGCAATGCAGCAAAATTGGTACAGGACTTCAAAGCAGGATACCAGGAAAACAACAATAGCTACCATAGCATATCTTATCATCTTCACAATAGTTGTCCATTCTATCAGGTATAGCAAAATCAAATAAAAAACAAAGCACAATAAAACCAATCAAAACAGAGTATTGAATAAAGCAAAACAATCAGAACAAAGCAAAACAATGAAAACAATATTGGCCTTCAAAGACAAGATAGAAGATAATCCCCCATTTTGCTATATCGCATACTGTCATCCTCCCAAAAGATGCTCAGACCATTGGCCCTAGACCTGCATAATCAACCAAACAATACAAGCATTTAGTTGCTTAATGTACCTTAGTTGCTATCAACGCAGGCTGTCCCCTGAACCATCTGGTTGCTTATTGCGGTGAGGGGGACAGGGAGAGACACAGATCGAATGTGTTTGATTCTCAGCCCATGTGCTGGTAGGCTCACAGGAAGCACTATCTGACTTTTCTCTCCCTGAAACCCATGTGGCTTGCATAGCTTACCAGGAAGGCTGGCTAGCTGATTTTTTGGTTGGTTCCTCAAGTCCCAGCATGGCCGATTCTCAGGAGATGCTGACTTTTCTCCTTTTGGACCCCGTGTGGCTTGCACATCTTACCAGGAAGGCTGGCTAGTTGCTTTCTTGGTTGGTCCCCCAAGTCCCAGCATGGCCAATTCTTGGGACATGCTGACTTTTCTCTCCCTGGAACCCACACAGCTTGCACAGCTTACCAGGAAGTCTCTCCATTAATTTTGAAAGATAGTTTTGCAGGGTACGTCATTCTGGGTTGGAAGTTGTTTTCTTTCAGGACTTGAAATACTTCACTTCATTCTCTTTTTGACTTGATAGTTTATGTTGAGAATTCTGCCTTGATTCTGATAGGCTTTTCTGTGTGGGTGATCTGTTTCTTTTCTCTAACAGCTTTTAATAGTCTATTCTTATACTGAATCTCTGGGATCTTGATTATTATATGTCTATGTGTAGATTTAGTTTGGTTATGGCTAATTGGAGTTCTATATGCCTCACTTATCTGTGTCAGGTTCTTTTCCCATGCTTGGGGAGTTTTCTGCTATTAGTTCTGCAAATAGTCTTTTCATGTATTTTGTGTTCACTTCTTTTTTCATTGATACCTCTCATCCTTATATTGTTTTTCTTTGCATCATCTCATAGCTGTTGAATTATTTCCTGATTCCTTGTTATTTTTAAGAGATCTTTCCTTTTCTGATCAGTAGCTGCAATCCTGTCTTCAAAGTCTAAGAATCTATCTTCAGTTTTGTTCATGTGGTTTGTTAACTTTCGTTGGAATTTTTGATTTCATGGATATCTCCTTGAATCTGTTTCATGCATTCTAATTCTTTCCTATACTGTTCAGTCAGGTTTCTATTATTTTCCTTTGCTCCTCTATATTTTTATGTGTCTTCTTTGGATATGCTCACCAATTCTTTGATTACATTTATCATTTTTTTTTACCTGAGAGATTCTTTCTGATCTGATTTCCTTATAGCCTCATAGAATTATTTCTTTACTTCCATTGCTATCATTTCAGAAATTTCAGATGTGTGGTTTCCCATTTCTTCCATGTCTAGGTCTTCTGTGTTCTGTATGGGCTAGAGGTTTGAGATTGCATTTGTTCCTTAGTTTTGGCATTTTCCTGTGTTCCTCTTAATTCAGCCAGATGCCAAATTTGGGTTGCTTCCTATGCTGGCAGTTTGTCACACAGTGGGCCGCACAAGGGTTCCCCGGTGTGGGTGAGTCTCTAGGTGTGGCTTCCTGGTCCCATAGGCCTCACTGAGGGTCCTTGAATGTCTACAAGGCTCTGGTGTTACCTCCCAATTCCTGTGGGCCTCATCAAGGGTTCCTGTGTGTGGGTAGGTCTCTAGACATGGCCTCCTGGTCCTGCAGGTCTCACTGAGGATCTTTGGATGACTGCAAGACTCTGGGTACTTCCTCTCAATCTAAAATATTATTTTAGAGGAATTCCTTTAAAAATCAAGATCAAGGTAAATAGTCTTTTTTGAGTATTGCTGGGCAAAGAGAACAAAGTCTAAAGTTTGGATAGGATGAGACCAAATTGTCTTTTTATTTTTTGCAGTTGTTATATTTTTTTTTTACCAAAATTAAAGTAAATCATACCATATGGAAATTGAAGGCAAATTATCTCTAAGAACAGTTTCACCAGGAGTCTACCAAAAATCAACGTGTGAAATCAATTAATGTACTTTTATATATTAATAACATATTCTTAGGAAGTGTAGTTTTTTAAAACAACTTTTAATTGGCAAACATTTTAAAATGTCATTACACAAATCATAAAGAACTTGGAAATACATCTAACAAAATCTATAGAAGTCCTATATGTTGAAATGTATACATCAAAAGACATTATAGGAGACTTCATATGCCTGTAAACCCAGCACTGTGGGAAGTTGAAGGAGGAGGATCAAAACTCAGTTTGAACAATTTAGTGACTTAATAAGACCTTCTCTCTAAATAAATAAATAAATAAATAAGGCTGAGGATGTATCTCAGTGCAGAGGCCCTGGGTTCAATCTTTAGGGCCACCATAAACCAAAAGTTCATAGGTATTGGATTCAGTATTGGAAAGACATCAATTCTGTCCAGTTGATATAGAGATTTAATGCAATTCTAATAAAAATGGTACAGGGACAACTGTTCTCGACATGGAGGAAAACCTTATGAATTAGATTTCTATCTTATTGCAGTTTTAGAAGTCAATTCCAAATAAGTTAAAGACTTAAATATGACTTTGGAAAATTATATATTTCTAATTTCTATTTCTAATCTTTGGATAGGAAATACAGTAAATTTTTTTCCACAAAGGTAAACACTAAATCAAAAATTAAACTCTCTTCTTGTAAATGGTCCATATTTGCAACATACCTGACAAAAGAGTAGATTCTGGGAAAAAAAATTCCTTCAAGTCAGTGCCAAAAAAAAAAAAAGGAAACTTAATGTATACACGGTGGATATATTTTTCAGAAGAGAAAACTTACTGGCAAATAAAAGGAAGGCACATTTTGGTAAACAAGGAAGTAAAAGTAAAAACAGTGTTTTACATTTACAGATAGAGAATAATTAATGGATGATGATAGATATGGGTAAATGGAAACTTACACTTTCAGAGAAAGTGCAAATTAATACTCTAATTTTGAGAAATAATTTGGTGTTACCACAAAGCGTGAAAATTTGTGTACATATAGACCAACATATTCTCTGCTAAGTATTCAGCCCTACGGATCTCTTGTGTGGGGAGACCAGGAGGACAATGGTGTTCCTAGCTACACTGTCTGCACATGTCCACTGTCAGGAGAATGGCTAAATAAATTATGGTATCTTCACGTGGTAGGATATAATGCAGGTGCTCCTTGATTTACAACATAATCCAGGTAACCCCACAGAAAGCAGAAATGCATTTATATGTACATAATCTACCAAATATCACAGCTACATGGTAAATACACTGTAGAGAATTGGTTGTTTGTGCTTAGGACTGAAAACTGTGGCACGCTGCTGCTGCCCTCCTGGGGGGGTGAACTATCCATCAGTATTCTTCTAGCCCAGGAAAATACAAAAAATGCAAAATTCAAGGTAGGATTTCCCCTTAATGTGTATCCCTTTTACACCTTCAAAAAATTGAAAAATCATTAAGTAGAACCATCATTAAATCAGGAAGTGTTTTATTCAGCAGTGGCAAAATGTGAGTCACAGCTACTTATAAGTTAATATATCTCACTAACATGGTTAATGAAACAGCAAGTCTCAGATTATAATAGTTTAGTGTCATTGTTACAATGTATTATCATTGTTTCAGCAAAACCAACTATGTAGGAGTTCATAATGCAGTGTTAAATCACTTTTAGAGTCACAGGAATAATAACACAATTAGTAGGGTCAGCTACAGGCAGAGCCACTGGTGTTAGTAGTATTTTGGTACCTGTTTATTGTTTTCTAGGGTACGTTTCTGGATAGTCTTGCAATATAAAATTCTATGATAATGCTGAAGAAACAAATTCCTAATAAGAAATAGCTTTCATACATATAAATAGTCATCAATTAGAAGATGTAACATAGGAAGAGAACTTTCTAGATAAAATGCTAAGAATAAATCTCACAGCAAATGTGCAAAATCTATGCAGACAACTTTGAAAGGTTAATGAGAGCTGCAAAAAGGAGACCTGAACAAATGAAGAGGACTAATTTGTTAGAACAATTTACTTTCATTCCTCTCTGGATGTGTAAACTTTACATTTTATAAAAAATTCTAATGTTTATAAAATTTGATAAACTGAGAATTCTTAGTAAGTCTTAATATTTTCCTTAAGGAAAAAAAAACAAAATCAGGCAAAAAGCTAATATAAACTACGAATGAATACATAAATTACAAATATTAAAAAGTTAACAAATTCCATAAACATCACCAACTTCAAAAATTAAGACAAATAATATTTTTATTAATCAACTACTTGATATACCCCTGTTATGTTCTTCCTTATAGTCTTTAACAACATACTTTTATAGTAGTTTCTATAGTGAAAGTTGGAAGATAATTTAGTCTTGATTGATTTTTTTGTGTTATGTATATTTTAGAAGTGGCTCAACTTTGTAATTCATTATTGGTGATATCATATACAGTTTTCACTGAAATTGTCATCAAATTGCCTTTCCATATAAACAGCAAGACAATATATATTATTTCAAGCTTTCTTAGGTTGGGGCAATTGTAAGTATAGTACTCATTAAATTGAGGATTCTTGTTAACTGGTTTGTCATTGATGTCTCCATAATAGTGGCAATTATGACATTTATTTTATGTAGATCAGTATTTTATGAAAACTAAGCAAAGTTTAATATCTCCCCCAGGTGCTCATATAACTCATTTTTCAATAATTAAATTACTAAATCTATGCATTTATTCTATTCAAAATTTGCCTTGGTCCCTCAAGTGGTAGCTTTTGGTTAGATGTGAAAAGGTTTCTCATACCTTGCATCTGATGTTAGAATAATTTCTGCTGCCTTCATTTTTCATTTTTGATCATTTTTATGTCATAGCCCAATAATTTTCTGTATTTAACAAGTAAATGGAAACACTTTCTGTATAAATCAGGTATCTGAAATTTGGATTTTTATTTTACTGAACCACTCTGAAATTGTTTTTCTAAATTGCATTTTAAATGGTACATACATTTGATAGCTTTTGACATACTATAAAGTTCATTCTTTAAAATGTGAACAATCAGTAACTTTGCAGCATATCCAAATCATCACCACTATCTCATTTCAGAACACTTTGACCACCTTCAACAGAAGTTCCAAATCTACTAGTAGTCCTCGCAATCTCTAACCTATTCTCTTTCTCTGTGGATTTGCTAATTTTGGACCTGTCACGTGAATAGTATTGTGTGATGCATGATCTTTATATGACCGTGATTAAAATTTCGAGTCCTCTTGTATCCAAAGTTTCCTTTTAAATCACAAAAAGTGTATTTTGGGTCTTTAAAATGTCTTCTTATGTTACAGATCCTGATTTGTTACAGTGGGCAAACCATCTGACTATCATAGACTCTTAGGCGGAAATCCAAGTTGATGTGAGTGTTAAAATACTGTATCTAATATAAGAGAGGAATTCAAGAAGAATATGTAACTTTTACTAACTCAAAAGTTAGTAACCTCAGGGAACAGGGATAACAGAGGTGACTAAGTGTTTAGCTGAGCTTCACCAGAATGTATTTTAAGAATTTAGTAATATAACATTTTTGAACATTGCTGGCAAATTCTCCACCTCCTCTAATCATCATGTTATTTTATGATTGATTACAAATGCACAGACAGGTTTCAGTCACCCAGAATTTATTTGATTGACAAGCCAAAGCCACATTTGAATTATTTTTGTGAATGATCTAATTTCAGATGAATTTTGACAAAGTTAAAACTTTGTTTTCTGTATAGCAGAGGTGTTTTCTCTCTCAGAGTAGTACATAATAATGGCATATACAAAGCAATTTGCTGTAGTAGAATTTTCAGGAGTGGTATTATTTGGTACTTCATTTATTTATTTCTCATTTAAATTTGTATATTTTCCCTTATTTTGGTTAATCCTCCCTGAGTTGTTTTGGGTAAATAAGTTACATTTGTTTAAGTTTATTTTATTTGATTGTTTTGGCAGGCACTTATGACATTTATCTTTTTAACCTTGATAGTTTTCCAGGCAGTCATAAAAATTGGTCAAATCAAATGATTAATGTGATGATTTCCTGAAATTAATCTCACTCGTCTCTTTCCTTGCTCCCTTTTTTTCTTCCTTCGTTCACTCCTTCCTTCCTTCACTTGCTCTCTCAATCTCTCTTTTCCTTCTTTTCTCTTCCCTCCCTCCCTACCTTGCACTGTGGATTGAACCCAGGGCCTTTATGCTGAGCTATGTCTTTAAGCCTTTTTAAGTTTTAATTTTTTAGAGATGGGATCTCACTGGTTTATTGAGTTTGGTTTCAAACTTCTGATTCTCCTGCCTTGGTCTCCTGAGTGCTGGGATTACAAGTGTGCACTATCATGCCTGGCTCCATTGTGATCTTTTATACTTAATAATTTAAGATGTACTGCTATTCTTTATAGCATGAAAACATAATAAGTGAGGTGTGAGCAAAACATATATACTGAAACATTAAAAAATTATTACAGTAGAAGACACATTACAGTTAATCTCTAAAATACTTCTCCTTGCTTTGAACACACTTATTCCATCATTCTTGCCACTATTTCTTTCTTTCTTTCTTTCTTTCTTTCTTTCTTTCTTTCTTTCTTTCTTTCTTTCTTTCTTTCTTTCTTTCTTTTGAGAAAAAAAGACTCAGAAAAGAAAAACAAAAAGTAAAAGAGACAAACAACAACAACAAACCCCAAATAATAACAGCATAAGTTTTCAAACCAAGGTGATAGGAATTTAACAATGGTCATAGTACTGCATATTGTTACCTTCAAAAGGGTTGCTTACATTACCAGATATAGACATATAAAATTGTTGTAATCATCGGAATCCCTCTTTCATAAGTATCTTAGTGCAGTAAGATCCAAACCATGGTGTGCTCCACCATGCCCAGTTGTCTTCTGGTATATAGATAGTCTTTTTGAGACAGGGTCTCACTCTGCAGTTCAGACTGGCCTTGAACTCACTTTGTAGCCCAGGCTGGCTTCAAACTCAGAGATTTTTTTGCCTAAGCCTCCCAAGTGTTGGGATTGTAGGTGTGTGCCACCCACACCAAGATGTCTTCTAATTTTTTTTCACTATTTTCTTTTTTGGTGACAGAAATCAAACTCAGGGCCTTGTGCTTGCCAGGCAGACACTGCGCTGCTGAGCTACATCCCTGGCTCTGTCTTCTGATTTTTAACAGCTCTTATTCCATTTAATACAGTATAAAAACTTCCTGCTGTTTTTATCTTGGAAAATATCTTGTTGAAAATATTTAACAATGTCACCGCTCTTTATATACAGTTTTTATTGTGCAATAGTTAGCCAATATCTTAAAACAATTTATTCATATTTGTTTTATGATACCTATTTTTGAAAAGCATTTAACAAATCCTGAATATATTGTTTGACCCACTGTAAATTAGAGTCAAAATCTGGGAGGTAAGAAATATACAATCACAGTACCTCATTGTAACAGGAAAGACAGTAGTTCATGGTGCTTATAGAAATCAAGGCATTCGCTAAAATGAGACTGTCCTCATAGGAACTGTGTATTTTTAGGGGAGATTCTGTTTCCTATTTGGGAACATTTTGATCACCACCATATTACTTATCTCTTCTGTTGCCATTGTTGTCGTCAATATTTTCTTAGCTATCACACTTCTCTTTGAAATGACATACCATTTCAACTGGCAAGAGTTTTAATTTCCATTGTTTTATAGTTTTTGACATTTTGAAGCTTCTGTCAAACTTGTTCTTTAATTTCCTTTTTTAGCTTCAAGGAAGATACGTTCAGTTGTGTTTAAATTTTGGAATTATCAATAATTACAGAAAAAAAAGTAGAAAATCTTAAAGCTGACATGAAAGCAACTCCAATGCATTTAAAATTTCCCCTATTAAATCAAGCCCCATAATTAATTATTCATGTACTACAAATATTGAATTATTGATGGAGTATGTGGAGGAGTTTTTCACTAGAACATTTGTTTCTCCAGGCTACTTTGCTGGATTGGTGACAATTTTGCATGCTGTTTTATCTGGAACTGTCAGATTTTGTGAGGGCAAGATGTATCAGATAAGTTAAGGTGTGCATAAGGAATGTATAAATCATCAAACCACATCTTCAGTGATGCTTGGTTATTTGTAGTAATACTTTGTGTCCATGTCCTACAAGCCCAGAACTTCTTTTTTGGCCCAGAAGTTTTGACAAATTTTACTGCATGTGATTAGCTGCAAACAAACAAATAAAACCACATATGAATCATGTTCACTCTTTACTGAGCCTAATCCCTGAGAAGTAAAACTTCTTGTCTAATTAGCCATCAATGGGAAACAAATCATTTAAAATTTAAAATTTAAAAATTTTAATGTTTAGAAGAATGCCCAGAGACTGGCTTCTAGGGACCCAACCCAGGGCATCATTCATGCTAGTGCTACAGAGGAGAGGCTAGCCGTACCCCAGTTACATACAGCAGTGACTGAAAACTGCATAAATATGCCACGTTAAGCCAAGCCAAAGTGTCTGTTAGGTAGCTTCCCTTAGTCAGAGCCCAGGAATACCAATGCTTTCAATGTCACTAGACCCAAGAAAACACGGACAGAGGAGAATTTGGGAGGGAAAGTGCTTTCTTCATGACTGGAATTCAAACACTGTAAATTTTACAAAAAAAAAAAATTTGAACATGTGAATACAAAGCTGGAACTCCTTGCAGCCTTGGAAGGAGAGACCCTCAGCAAGCTGGGCTTCATTAGCGTTATAGAAAATCTTCTAAGAACCCCTCTCCTATATATTTAGTAAATATAGGCTTCAGTTAATGATCTGTTCACTGTATTGAAGGTCCATGCAGGCATTTTCTGTGCAGCTTATCCGTGCCATGGAAGCGTTTTTGTGTGTCTCTCCTGGAAGTGGCAGGATTTTACCCAAGTCTGTTGCAGTCTGTTGCATCAGGTGCCTTAGCCCAGCCTTGGAGTTTAAGATAAGTGAATTAGAACCCTTCGTTGCAATAGGGAAGCTATGAGGGACCAAATTCTTATACCAGATGTAGTTTACCCTCCTCTCCCCAGTTCAGTCAAAACCTCGTATGGGCAAACAGGTTCACAACAAGAATGTCAGACCTTGGGCCTGACATACTTATCCCTTTTCTCTTTGGTCCCAACAGGTGGCTGACAGTTTATACATTTACAAGATCTTTCACAAGTTAGAGTATCTTCCTGGGGCCTTCTCTCTCAATCCTGGCAAATAGCCCTTTGGCCAGTAACCATGCTCAGGGCTGCTACTCTGTCTTGCTCCAGGATCCTATTAAAACTCCAAAGCTTCTCTCGGTGGTGTGTGTGTGTGTGTGTGTGTGTGTGTGTGTGTGTGGTGGGGTTGGAGGTTTGAAATGGTTGCTCAACTATGAATACATTGAAAATCACTGAATTGTGAAAAGTCTAAATTAATTTACAAAGTGAATTATGTCTCAAAGCTGTTTTTAAAAAGCTCAAAGGAGATATTCTCTGTTGAGCTCTGATCCAAACCAGAATCATATGTGTGTCTGTCACAGGTACTGGAGGGCATTTTGGACCCTAAAGCATTCCTTTGGTCCTAGAAAATTCCCATCCACCCTTTCCAGCACCTTGGGCCATGTGGAGAGTCCCCTCAATGTCTGAGACAGCTAAGCACCCTGCCTGTTGGTGGACCGCTGCTAGCCTCTGTCCTGCTGAGGTGCACTGTGTAACTGCTGGCTTGTTGATTAGCTCCCTCTGACTTCTTTGAGACTCTATTGCTTTAGCAGGTAGTAGACACAGACCCTGTCTGAGGAAGGTCGTGTTATGGTGGACTTATTAAAGGTTGGGGTGTCAGCTTTCCCCCTAAGATGTCAGTAGAAAATTGTGGGCTCTCTTCTTCTCAGTGGCACTGCTTACCCTGTCTCTTTGTAGTGGTTCTCAGATGTGGGGGTCTCCTGCCACTCCTAAGCTGTGCTACCTTCTACCTGTGGGAGGTATCTTTCTGTAGTGTCTGTGATCTGCCCTCTCCTGAGGTTGCTGTGAGCTTGGGATAAAATAGTGGATCTAAAGCATTTAGCACAGTGTCTGATCCCTCAGCAGCACTCAGATGAATATTAGCAATGTCCTGTTGGATTGTTATTGTTGTGAAAATCAGGAGACTGTTCTCATGGAATCGAGAGTTACAAATGAAATTTTTCTTGAGAAAAATAGATTTTTATTATAAAAATGAGGCTAATGTATTAAATAATATTTACTTAATGAAGAATAAAAGAGAATTTAAAAAGAAGAGCTGCCTAAAACTCTACAAGTTGAAAAAAATCACTTTGGTATTTTTGGTTTTCTTGGGTGTGTGTGTGCGTGTCAATTGCTTTGTTTGATAAAGAATTTCTGTGAAACACATTTGATGCATCTTTTTAAACATGAAGTTTTAATAACTCAGTTATGTATTTCATCTCAAGTGGTTATTTATCTCCAAGACAAAACAATTCCACCCATGTATAAAGGACTCTATATATATATATATTCTAAGCAGAATGTGGAGGGGGTAGGAAAGGCGAATATATCGTGCTCAAGGAAAATTCAAAGCATTTAAAGTATTTAATAACTTTTTGGTCAAATGAACTATAACTAGTTAGCCTGAATGTTGAATTGAAAGAATCAAGAGGAAAATAGAAATTGAGATGCAGAAGTTTGCTCTCTCGCAGTTTGACTCTGTGTGTGTTCTACTTAGCAAAAGCAAAGTTTCCACAGAATGTTAGCTCTTGAATTACTCTTCAACTAATCCTTTTGTACGTTTTTAGAGGGAATGGGGAACAGCTAGGTTGAGGATTGAATATATTTGAAAGTGGATTCAAAATGATGTTTATTTGAGTACTTCATTTTAGAAAAATCGAAGACTTTCCTAAAGATTGTACAGAAAAATATGATTTATTGGAGATATCACTCATATGCAACCCTTCATGTATAAGTTATATAAGTATAGAAAATAGAAAGGAGCAGATAGATTTATCGCCATGTATGAGCATGATTACTTTTTATTTTTATTGTTTTCCACTTCAAATGAAGTTGGAATTTTTAAATTTTGACCAAAGACTTTGCAGAAAATATAACACAGATACTTGAAATGTATGGTAGATTAATGGTCAAATATAATGCCCTGCTGAACTGAATCAGTGTGGTTCTGGGTATGGAAGGCCCACCTGAGGACTGCTGCCAACAGCATAAAAGGAGAACTGGAGGGGGAAATGGTGTACTGTTGATTCTCCTGGAAAAGCTTGTCATACTGGTTTTCCCGAATGAACTCAGCTGTATCATCATTGGAGGAGCTCAGGCCCTCTATATTTCTGAGGATGGCTGTTGTTCTCTTTGGGGGAGCTCTGGTCCTTGAGTGTCACTTTCTAGCTCCAGGGCAGATCCTCAGCCTGCTCCACAGATCCTTCACCCTGCTGGCTGGCATTGACTTTCTAGTTTCCACCACTGACCTTTGGGCCTTCCCAGTGCAGATCTTTGATACAGACTTGCGTGAGACATTGTCATGGGCTCTAGGCCTCCAGCTGGACTCCTGGAGGACATTGCCATGAGATCCAGGCCTTCAACTATTTTCTTTGAGTTTCTAGTGCATGGACACATCTCTTGCCTTCTTTTGCATTTAACGCTTTGGGGGAATATTATAAAATAATTCTATAAATTATGTGTCTTGTATTAAATCTATTACTTTATAAATCCTGACTACAGCAAAACATTAGATTTATTCTATTTATAATGATAAGCAATAATTAAAATATTTTTAAATTTATGGTTAGACAATTTAAAATAAGTTTAAAGGGCTGGGGATTTAGCTCAGCAGCATAAACACCTGCCTGGCAAGCTCGAGGTCCTGAGTTCAATCCCCAGTACCAAAAGAAAAAAAAAAAGAAGCAAACCCAAAAAAACAGAAACAAAAAACCTTCCTAAAATTTAAAGTTTCAGTTTGATAATTATGAATTAAATTATTTGTGTAATATTTATTTAGCAATTTTGGTGACCATAAAGGGACTTCTTTTGGTTCTTCAGAAAAATACCTGACAAATTAGGGGAAAACAGTTTTATAAACAAGAAAGTGAAACCCAAACTTGTTATAAACTTGCATAAGGGTGAGTGCTGTAGAGGACAGACTTGCAAAGTACAGTGAACTCTTGCTTGAGGCTTTAAAGCTTGCTGTAGGATTTAAAGTAGACATCTTCAACTTACTCCACTCTTCCTTCAAATGCCATCATTACATTATGCAGAAGCATTTTACAACTTTAAACTTCTACCTAGCTCCCTGGTGCTGTTGTTTGATATCTTGCTTCTACCTATTCTATCAATTTCATAATACCTTGTAGTTTTTGCTTTAGGCAGACAACATATATTTATCCACATATTGGTCTTTTTTAGTGTTCTTTGTTTCTTTGTGAATATCTGGATTTGCTTCTCACATGGTTTATTTTCTGCCTGAGACACTACCTTTAACATTTTTCATAGTTCCAGTGTAGTGACAAGTTTTTTGAGGTTTTGTTTACCAAGTGAAACCTTTTTAAAGCGTAATGTCACTAGGTAAAGATTATAGGTGGGCACTTTTTTCCTTAAGTGCTCTAAAGATATCTCTCTGTGGGATTAATTTTCCGTTTTCTGTAGAGAGGTATATTGTCATTTTTTATGCTTCTATCTCTTCCTTCCTTGTGCCTATATGGGCTGCTTTTAAGATTTTTCCCTGGATCTAAACAGTTACATTAAGATGCTACTTTGCAGACCCATTTTAAGTTTATTCTTCAGGGACTTGCTGGAATTCTTGGATTTGTGGGTTTACACATTTCATAAAATTTGTGAAAGTTTGACCACTGTTTCCACAAATAATTCTGTTTCCTTTTTCTCTTTCTCCTTGAACAATGGTCATATGTATGTTAGACTGCTTGGTAATATGCACTGGTGGTGGTGTATTTTTTTTTTTTTAGCTCATCTGATTTATTTTTTTTTTTTTAATTTAAAAGAGAATAAAACAAAAGGGGGCAGTACAGAGCAGATCAGAAGAGGACAACATAGGCAACACAGTACTTTACATTAAGTCAACTGGACATCAACAGTATCTAACACCATATCTCTTACTCTGCTATAGTTGAGCATAGTTTCAATTACAATAATATCAAACATAACACAATAGTATAAA
>PVJX010010799.1:0-55703 GCA_004027295.1 Dolichotis patagonum | reverse complement strand
GTCATGACCTAGAGTGACACAGTCCAGTGACCATAATTTGAATTGCTCCACCTGGCTTCTGTATCCAGCCAGATGCTTGCTGCAGTCTATCCACCTTGGTTACTAGGTGCCAGGATTTCATGTGTTTGCAGTGTGTGAAGTGACAAGGAAGGAAAGGAAGCAGGGGATGCCTGGGACTGTGGATAAGACAGTCAGACAGGGAAATGCTAAAGATGAACAGGAGAGAAGGGTTGTTCCTGCCCATAAAGTGCCACGGGTTACTTTTAACTTGAGAATACTGTAGATTTCTAACTACTATCTGGAACTATTGTTTTTATAAACAAAATAAAATGACGTATCCTCACATATCAAGAACCCAGTTTATCAAACTAAATATTAGATGGTAGCCACTCCTAACAACTTAGAATGAGCCAAAGAAATAAATCTCAAAAAAAGAAAGATACAAAAAAACACTTTAGCCATTAATTTATCTGCATTCTCCACTTTTCCTCTCATCTTACTCACAAGTTTAGAATAACAAAATGGACAGAGGGGAAGCTTAGGAGTGAGAAATGGGTACTCTGTAATCTTGATATAAATAAACTAGATAATTAGCCTCTGCATAGCTAAAAATTGGTTATAAAAGTCCATGCTCTTAGACAATAGAATTTTAGAAGGATGTCTAATAGTAAATTACCTTGAGATAAAATTCTGATTTCATTTACCATATATTTAACCATGCTTGAGGTGTTACCATTATCTGTTTAGACAAGGATGAATCCTCAAAAGAGTAAAATCTGAAATCAGGTACTTAACTAAAGAAAACGTTTAGTAGGCTGCAGGGAAAGATTTGTGGAATGGTGAATTAAAAATACTGTTATAGGGAAAACCTTCACTTATTAAGTCTATCATTTAGTCTACAAAATTCAAATCAATCAACATTAACCATTGCTTATAAACTTTTTTTTAAAAAACTAAGTATTTTACATTTTATTTTAAAGAGAACAAAATAAAATGAAACAAAATAAAGCCAATCAAAGCAAAACAACAGAGCAATACAGGACTTCAAAACAAGATAACAGAAAATCAATAATGGGGGCTGGGGATTTAGCTCAGTGGCTTAAGCGCCTGCCTGGCAAGCGCAAGGTCGTGAGTTCGATCCCCGGTACCCAAAAAAAAAAAAAAAATCAATAATGGCTACTATAATGCCTCATGTCATCTTTAAAATAGCTGTCCCTACCATAAGACGTAATAAAATCAAGCAAAACAGAACAGAATAAAGCCAATCAAAACAACACAATGAAAGTTGTACAGGTCTTCAAAACAATAGATTAGCAATGGCTAACATAATATATCTTGTTATCTTTGAAATAGCTTCCATACCATGATTTTTTAAAAAAATTTCCATTTAAGATTATACATTAGGTAGATGTTTACTTGGAACCTACACTCTTCAATGTCCTTACTGACTTATAATCTCCAATCTCCAAGTACTTACTCAGTGAAAGTATTCTTGGATTTCTTATTTATACTGTTATTCAGGGGAGAAAAGCACAGAAAACCAATGCTATCCCCATAGAATTTATAATCATATTTTATCTCCTCCTACGGTATAACCATATTAGCATTGCTAATAGCATAGTACTAGTAATCCTATTTCTCTGGTCAACTAACTGCCAACTCTATTGAAAATTTCTTGCTTGTATACAGCAAGAGATCTCACAGCTTTGTTAAAAATTTATCTGTCTTAATATTCCTTCTCTCCTGCTGAAGGCTAGCATTACTGCTCCTCCAAATGTGAAGCTTTCAATTAGCACTCAGAACTCCATGTTCTCCATAGTTTTTAAAAAAATATATACTATTACATTTTTCTTGTACAGTCAAACTATTTCAAATAGTTTTCTATTTTTAAACATGTTCAAAACTGTTGCCCATTACACATCCCACATAGACCCCATTCATTAAGCCCCCAACCACTGCATTGTCATTCTCATTCTCAGCTAAATTTCTGGAATTTCTCCATCTTTATTTCTTCCCTTCCCAAAAAGCTTTCCACCTAAGGCTTTACTGACCTTTCCCATACTTAACCCACCAACAGCACCTAACACTCCCTTCTTGGCTTCTATCGTGCACCCCTTCTCCCAGTGTTCCCCCTACTTTTCTACTTGCCTCTGTCTTGCAGTAAGTCTATCATTTTCAGTTCAACCATAATCTAAACAGATAACTCCCAAATCTACAGCCCACATCTGCCCACATCTGAAAAAAACTGCCACACTGAAACCACCTGCCTCTTGGAAAACTCAAAGGCACATCATGTTCATTATGTCTAAAATTAAACTCATGCTCTTCTTGCCCTCTAAAACTTACTTCTTTCCGAGTTAAAGATACCACCAACCATCCTGCTACACAAATCCTAAGGAACCTTAGAAGTATCTTTGACATGTCCCTTTCCCTCACCACCACATCCAATCCATTACCAAATTCTATTCTGTCAACTAAATCTTTTCCCTCCATGAACTGTCTTTCACCTCCATAATCCCACTCCAAGGGCTGGGGATTTAGCTCAGTGGCATAAGCGCCTGCCTGGCAAGCAGGAGGTCATGAGTTCGATCCCTAGTACCAAAAAAAAAAATAAAATAAAAACATAATCCCACTCCAAGTGATCACTGCAGATAGTTACAGCAACAGCCCACTTAGGAGCCTTCACCATTACCTCACCTCCACACAGGCACAAACGTTTTTCCTTGTGTGTATTACAATGCACAGATTCATTATCTTTACCCCCAACACTGAAAGTTAAACCCACAGCCTTCACACCAGATCCCTTTTTATTTTATTTTTTTTATTTATTTATTTATTTATTTATTTTTGTGCCAGGAATCAAACTCATGACCTCACACTTGCCTGGCAGGTGCTTAAGCCACTAAGCTAAATCCCCAGCCCTAATTTTTTTTTTTTTTTGAAACAGAGTCTCACTAAGTTGTTCTGTTGCCCAGATTGGGCTCCTACTTGCAATCCTCCTGCCCTAAACCTCCCACAGTATTTGGGTTACAGGCATGCACCATCATAACCAGCTAACACCTTACCAGTACTGGAATTTCAAATTCTTTAAAGTAAAACAAATAAGTTAATTACATATATTCCTTCCCTATCTCACTCTCACTAGAGTGTGAACTTTACCAAGAAAACAGTACAAGTTTTCTTTAACCACTTCACCCCAACACAATGACCAGCATATAGCATGTACTCCATAAAAATGCAGAATTAGTCTGAAATTCATTCTATTTTACAAACACAAAATAACATACATATCTCAGACCTAACTTTGCATTTATGTTCCTGCTTTCCTAGCATGTACTCCATAAAAATACTGCATTAGTCTGAAATTCATTCTATTTTACAAACACAAAATAACATACATATCTCAGACCTAACTTTGCATTTATGTTCCTGCTTTCAAAAGGTGAAACAGTTAATAAAACCAAGTTTTTAAAAAATGTGTAATTCTGAATCTTCTATATATTGTATTAATGAAATGAAATCTAATCCTAATGACATTTCAGTTGAAAAGCAATTAGAAGCCATCTGATATCCTAGCATGGTGGCACACACCTGTAATCCCAGCACTTGGGAGGCTGAAGTAGCAGGATCATGAGTTCAAGGTCAGCCTGAACTACATAGTGAGACCCTATCTCAAAAAATAAATAAAAAGCCATCAGATACAGTATGACCATTTCCACAGAAAATAACTGACAGCAATTCTTTTCAATATTCCTAATGTTCACAGCTATAGAAAGACATTTCTTAAACACAAGTGAGTAAGGAATAGCAACACAAGCAGTAATATCCCATCACATGTAAATTATATTTCACTGGGAGAGGGAATTCATTCTAAAACAGTATTTACTTTAAATTCAGAAGAATCTAAATTCAGAATACTTGCATTGCAGGACAAACAGAGGTATCTTTTCTGTTCTTTCAGGCAATACTCAGAAAATGTTTCTCAAACTATGTGAATAAGAAATCCCTGAGATGATTTCTACCATAAAGACCCCTAAGGCTCCCAAATCATTGATTCTCAACAGATGTATCATAATGCCCAGAAAATAGTGACTGCACAAATAATTGCTTAGGCAAGCTGCCACTGGCTAAAGTACCCTGCCCCTATTTAAGATCTAATCTTAATATGGCACTATATACTATTACTGATGTGTTTGTGGGAGAGTTTAATACCAAAAAAAATCATTTCTATTTTAGCTTTTCCATGATTCATTTGCACCATAAAATTATCTTGTTTTATGATATACAACAAATGCTCATGAAATAGTTCTAGAACTACTAAGATGAATCACATTCACATACATCTTATTTACAGCCAGCAAAAGTATACTTCATTTGTTTAAGGTAATTAAAGAGTTCACAATGTTTCATAAAGCACACCACTATTTTGAGATGTTCTAACAACTGAAGTGTGAAAAACACTGCATTAGAAAGTAGAAAACTCTCAAAAAAAGTGTTTTGTCACATCAAATTTATAAGAGTAAATAAACAGAACACAGACAACCTAGAATGAACAACATATAAAGGAAACTAACGTGTTGTGACAAAGCACTAGCCTGGAAGACTCAACTTACTATCTTTCCTTACACTGAACTAGTCTAGTTGGATGTAAAAGGAAGACGGCCAGCTCCCCTCAGAACATGTTCTGCCTGTAACAGAAATAACCTTGTTCTTCCCATGACAGTGGATTAAAGCAAGCCGTTTTCTTTTCCAAGTTGCCTGCTTTTCTCGATTCCCTCAACTATACCCCATCTGTCAAATCTCTTCCAAAGCATTATTTCCCAAATGGCAAACTCTAGATTTAAGGCAGAAACAGATTTCTAATTCTTCCTTTAACTAAAGAATTGCATAATGAATACACAATACCTTTAAACCCTTTGTTTTAAAAAATAAGGTCATAAAAGCCTAGCCATCCTATTTTCCACATAAGCGTAACATGTGTAAACTCAATTGCATTTACTACGTAAATGCTTCTTAATTGATATGGCCATCTAGCAGAGAATTTTAAATTTAGTATTTAAAAAATGAGTGATTTCATCAAAATTTATGTAAGATTTTAATAGGAACACTTCCTGTGTACATAAAAATAATCATCAACATCTTTTTACTCACATTCGACTATATAACTAATGGGCAAAACCCAAAAACTTTAAATGAACATTGCTGCTCTAGCTCTCCCAAAGACTCTTGGCTTCAGAGAAAGGTATCACTGCCTCAACAACAGGTATCTAAGCTTAAGAGACCTGCTCATGTCTGCAATACCAGAACCTGACAGAGCCCTGAAAAGCCACCATTGACACACACACACACACACACACACACACACACACACACACACAGTCTGGTGAATACAAAACTCTCCATTCTATCAAATGGTTCCTATCAGGCAGAATTTAATTAACCTGGTAGTACTTCAGCAAATGCGTGATTATGTTTTTAAAAGATTCTTTTTTAATTGGATCAAACACCAAACTATGAACCAAATGAGGAAACAAAAACACAATTCAGGATGGCAAAAGTGAGCTCACACATTTACTCGATGCCCACAAATACTCCACTCAATCTTCACTGAAATAACCAAACAGTTTAGAAATTAAAACTGTAAGTGAAAACACCTGAAGGGAAAAAACTTCATTTCCACTGGAAATCACAAAACAACGGTGAACTATGTAGATTTATAATGCCTCCAAGAAAAAACGCTAGTGAAGCATCTGGCAGAAGTGCTTATGTTGAAGTTAACATATTAAATGAAGTTTAGAGACGAGAGAGAAAAGAGAAGAAAAGGTTGCCACTGCTCCACAGTCAAATAAAAACACTGAGTTCTGAATCTTAGAAAGTTGTCAGGCACTGAAAACAAACGCATCAGCAGTAAGCCTCCCTGTGTCATGTTGTCTTACTGCCCCTACTCCCTGTGAATCACAAACACAATGATCTACCAATGGAAAACTCTTGCAAATCTACAAATTTCTCTTCATCTACACTTCAAATATTACAACATGAACCCGTATAAGCTTCAAGAGTCCATCTCGACCAGCAATAATGGAGCACATATTGACACCATCCCATAATCATAATCATAAACACTGTCCAAACAGATACTTCAAAAGACTTCAAAGCTGAGGGCTTGTTGTGTCAACTTGAGCAAAGAAATATTCCATGAAAAATTTACAGAAAACAGAGAAATTTTTAGAATATCATTAGACTTCCAAAATTCAGAAATCCCGAAGAAATTTAAGAGAAGACTTTGTATATGAAAAGAGAACAATCTGAAATCAGTAAACACTGCTTTTGGCCACAAAACTGAGTAACTTTTCAAGAGGGACAATAAGAAGCAGATTGTACATGACACAAATAACAAAGATGTGCTTGAAAATTTCTCATACAACACATATCAAAGAACGGACAAAAGAAAGAGGCATTGTTCAGATCAACTCTTCCACAGAGAATAACTGAAGAATCTAGATAAAATATAGAATATATGTGTGAGGGCAATCAGAGCAATGAAGACTAGAGGGATGAAGACTCAGAAAGCAAGAAAATCCAGACGCTGCCTGGTATCTGGAACTCCTCTTTGTTCACAAGTATCGGATTCTAAAGGCTAAGATGATCACAGCTTTTTACAGATCCAGGCCCTGCCAGGAAAACACTGGGATCAGGACTTGTCAAAAAAGCAGGTAAACCCCTTAAGATATAGATTAGGACCAAAAAGGACTATATCCAAGAAGCAAAGTATTTCAGCTCACAGGGTTGAAAGCTTAGTTTTAAATCATCTCAATCCCTGAATGGATTAAAATGCCCTGAGATTATTAGTGCCTCTAACATGATCACCTACCAGAAGCAAAGGTGAATTCTTTCTAAGAGAAGACAGTACCATGCAGATCATCCCTTCATATGCAATACCAAGGTCTCAAACACAAACAAACATACGAAAAGACAAAATAGCAGCAAAATTCAGGAGACATAAAGGATATAAACGCAACCCCCATTCCAGGAATACATATGATGAGAGGATTAAAAAAGAAATAGAAATGCAAGATGGAAAGCTTCAGCAAAAACCTGAAAACTAAAGAAAACAAAATGGAATTCTACAACAGAAAAATTCAACAGGTGAAAGTAAGAACTCAATAAATGGGAGTGCTGGCTCTGGATAGAGTACATGAAGTCAAAAGAAACTGTTGCTGTTGTCCTAAACAATCAAAGCAGGGCAGAGATGCTTAAAAAGCATAGTTTTTCTGAACCTATCAGAAAGAGATATATGCAAAGAGGCCTAAGTGAACTAAATTCCAATGCCACTGAAGAAATATTTGAAGGGAAAGGCAAAATACCTTCCCAAACTGATGAAATCCCAGATACTAGAAGTTCAGTAAGTAGTTAAATACAATGAAACAACACAAACAATTATAACACAGTCAAATTTGGGACAAGCACAACTAAAGTGGCCTAAGGTTGGGAGTGGGAGGTGGGGAGACTGACCAACGGAGGAAAAGATCTACACCTGACTATTCACCAAAAGGAGATCAAGTTCAACAAACAATGGAATGCCATACTCTTTAAAGGACAGAAAGAAAAATCTTCCTAGAACTATACACTCAGTACCTTACTGCAGACGAAATGTAAGTGTTTTGAGACAGTCAAAAGCTGAGAAAATTAATTTCCTGCAGACCTAACTAAACACTAAAGACTATTTCTCCAGGCAGAAGAAAGCTTCCCACATGGAAACTCAAAGACACAAAAATAAATGAAGAGTAACTGAGAAAGTAAACATGTGGGCAAATCTAAATAAATAATGACTTAGAAAAAAATATCTTGTGGATCTTAAATATAAAACTAACATACATAACAACAATATAAAAATCAGAAGGGAAAGGCAAATGGTCATATATTGTCTAAGAAATGATACAAGTATAGTCAAAGGTGCATTAGGAACCATTAAATGAATGATAAAATAAATTATACTGTCAAGCTAAAAGAGAGAGAAAGTAATCAAAAAAAGAAAAGTAAGAAAAGGGAACACAGAATAAGAAGGGCTTATTCTATAAAAGCTATAAAGTTAAAGTTATTAGTTATTACATCAAAGAGACATGTTCCATTAAAAATATAAAATTTGTCAGACAAATACAACAAAAAACACTAGTTACATGCTCCACATACAAGTCTTCTATAAGATTACAAAAAAGCTGAAAACAAAAGTTAACAAACAGAAACATTCAAACACTAACCAAAACACAGCTGATAACGCTATATTAGAACAAGATTGCTCAGCTTTAGGATGAATAGAATTCCTAAAGATAACAGTAAGAGCCCACTCACTAGAAAGATAATTTGGAATTTGCATGCATCTAGTATTATAGTCTCAAAATACAAGACACATGGAATCACAAAAAAGGCAAATAAATGTCATGGAAAATAAGAAACAAGAGAGCAAATATACTTCCTCCAGCTTCTTTACTAGCATCACGATCATCTTTAAAGATTATGATTTCTTCACCTAATAACCACTTCTCCATTACATAACAAATGATAAACATTAGAATAAAAATGAAACTTTCATGAAATGGTTACTGACCAATTACATTTCCATTTGCTTTTGCCTTTACTCTCCCTCATACCACTTATCTCCTAGCCAAGAACAAAACTATCCATCTAAAAAACCTATGTATGGCTTCAAAACCACTCAAATTCTCAGGAACTTATTCAAATTTCCCAGAACACACGTATCTTTATTCTCTTCACCACAAACTCACTCAACAACCTAATTATACCAGCCATCAGATAAAAATATAAACCAAATTACATCCGTGTTATCTAATTTTCCTGTCTTTTTAGCTAGCTTCTCCATCTAGTATATAATAATAAGAACAACAAGAATGAACACAATTTATGTTTAATGGATGATTAAGGTAAGTCAGGCTCTATTTTAAACATGGACACATATTAACTCATTCATTGCTCACCTTGTTCCAGTACTGTAGGTGCTAAGTTACTATAAATGTTATTTAAAGAATTATTCAAAACTGTCTTTTTGTAAACCATCATCCTCTCCACCCCTCTAACTCAGGGACACACCATGACTAGGGGTTACACAGAGAACCAGCATTACATACTTGAGAACTATCCCATTTATTTATATACACGTTTCTCACCAAGCTATTCAGAGGCAAAATAAACCTTAGTATTTTACATAATTCTAAGTACAGTTGCAGTATCTCCATAGAGGTTATTTCTTTCCTTAGGAAACTAAATTAAGGATGTATGCCTACATCTTTGTCTCTAAATCTTTTTTCTTGCTAAGTGATAGGCTCTATTTGACTTAAACTGTGATCACTTTCACTAGTTAATTCCAGAACAGACACGTCTAGCCTATACTTCTCATCAGAGCTCTAACTCTAGAAACCACTTACAGAAATGTTCTGCAGCTTCTTAGGCCCAAGGTGTCCAAACTGGCCTCAAATTGGCAAAGACTATGACATCTAAACACGACTATTATGTGGCAAGAATACAAGATATAAATCAGAGCTTTTTGGCAAACAACTTGGAAATAATCCCTAGAATGTAATATGTGAGTACTCCTCCTACTTTACAATTCTGGATCTACAGTCATTACATGATATACTGCACACCAGCACAAGACATTTATGAAAATAGGCTCATTGCACCATTTGTTTGTGTTATGGTTTAGACCTCAAACATCCCCTACCCCTGCCCAAAGTCTGACGTGCTCAGAGATGGAAGTTTTGGAAGGTGACTGGGACATAACTCATCAGTGGGTTCAGTGCTGAACGTGTCAGGAGGTAAGGGCTGGGTTAGAAAAGGAAAGTCACTTGGGGGTGTGACACAGAAAGAGGGTGTATTCTTATCTCTGGTTCTGCCCTTCTTTCTCTGCTCCCTGATTACCAGAGGATAAACAGCCTTTCTCCACCACACGACCATGCCACTTCTGCCTTGGAGTCAGCCAACCACGCCTGGACAGAACCTTCGGAGACCATAAGCCAAAATAATCTTCTCTCCTTTAAATTTGGATGTTAGATATTTTGTACCAGCAGTGGGAAAGTGATTAATAGTTTGCATTTGAAAATCTGTGATCAAACACACACATACACACACACAAATCTAGTTATACAGATTATGATACATCAATAAAACAAAATACCATATGGAGAGAAAAACGACTGTGATAAATTTTACATATATGCAGATACAAAGAGGTCCTAAGACAAGCTTAAAAAACAGTATGCACAGTATATTTCAACTTATTTTTGTTATACTGTCATTTTAAATATTTAACTGTATATATAAAATATAAAGTCCATAGCTACTAAAACTGATTACCTCTGTGAACAGAATTGGAGTGTAAGATTTTTCTTTTTTTCAGTACCAGGAATTGAACACAGGACTTGCTCCTGCCAGGCTGGTGCTATGCCACTAAGCTATATCCCAGGCTCTGGAGCATATGATTTCATATTTTATGTCATGGATCATTGAAAATCTTACAGTTTTTAATTTTTTAAGAGACACACCAACACTTAAATTTACCCAAACATTAAAAAGCCACATACATAGTATAGTGCCTAGGTTTATCAATGCTGCTAGTAAAATGCTATGGGCGCGGGTGTGTGTGTGTGTGTGTGTGTGTGTGTGTGTGGTGTGTGTGTTGGTGTGTGTGTTGGTGTGTGTGTTGGTGTGTGTGTGTGTGTGTGTGTGTGTGTGTGTGTGTGTGTGTGTGTTGGTGGTGTCCAGAGTTGGAAACAAAGAGAAAAAGAACCAGGCCCAGCCATCTCTTCCTCCTATCCTATTCACTCTCCCTTTCTTTCCATTTCAGACAGCACACTGGATCCAAACTAATTTCAAGTGAGGTAAGACTCCAGAAATTTCTGAGACAAGATGTTATCACCCAGCCAGTAAATGCACAGGGAGGTAAAAGGACAGAGCAGAAGCAGGCCATGCCCATTAGCAATGGAGAAGAAAAGAAATTTTCCTTGTCCTGGCTGAGATAATTATTTCTGTTTATAGGAAGATCTTTCTGTTCTTATGCTTATTTTAGGTATTCCCAAACAGTTCTTTTACCACAAATATTAGATGCTTATTCTGCCTAAAAATAAGCACCTAATATTAGTGATAATATTATAAAATTGGAAATTAAAATACCAATTACTTAATATGGAACTTATATTTTGTGAACTGAGCCCTGAAGCTACTTTACACATATAAAATAAAATCATATATGCAATGTACAATCACAAGCAATGTAAGGTTTTTCCAATCATACTCACTGTTCTTAATATCTTCAATATCTCAGTAACAAAACACATAGCTAGTAGCCTTTTTTCCCCTTACACTAAGAATTCAACCCAAGGCTTTTGCACTGAGCTACATCCCCAACCCTTTTTAAATTTTTAGATAAGGTCTCACTAAGTCATTAAATTGCCTAAGTTTGGTTCAAACTTGTGATCTTCCTGCTTCATCCCCTCCAGAGCTGGGATTACAGACTTGTGTCACCACATTGCATCAAGAACACAGGTTCCGGGGCTGGGGATATAGCTCAGTGGCACAAGTGTCTGCCTGGTCATGAGTTCAACCCCAGTACCAGAAAAACAAAACAAAACAAAACAAAACAAAAACACCAGGCTTTTGAGCTAGAAACACCTGTATTCAAATGCCCTATTTTCTACACGACAACGATGAGACCTCTGGCAAGGCACTTAACATTTCAGGCTCATTTTCCCATCTGCAGAAATGGGGGGATATTACCATCTTTTTCATAAAGTTGCATAAAAAAATTAAATACATGTAATAGAGCTTGGTGCAGTGCCTGGAACTCTGTAAGTGCTCTATAAATAGAGATAATTATTAATATTACCTTCATTCCCTAGAATATGATACACACATTTTAAATAATCCGTACTGGTTTACAAAGATCTCAAACACTGTTAAGTGAAAAATGCAATTTGAAAGCAATAGTATAATCATGCTTTTGCTAAAAAAAAAAAAAAGAGAGGGAGATACATACATGTAAATGCAACAGGGAAAAGTATCAGAAATGGTTATTCATGATTTAGAAATGAATTTGCTGGTAGAAGTGATAAAATGTATTATAAACAGTGTTTAAAAATAAACCTGTGCTTCTAAATTTGTTTAATAAAATGATTCAAATATGACAGTAAAGCAAAATGTTGTAAAGCTAAGTAAAAACATCAAAAGTTGTATGCACATATTCCTAATTACAGTGTAAAAAGAATAAGCCATAAAGACAGCAATTAGAAATAGATCAAAATTACAGCAATGGATCTGAATTACCTCTTTGGTCTTTTATAGCCAAAAGTTCTGAATTAAAAAAAAAACTTCTCATTGTAAATGAATACAAAATTTGGTCTGTGTTTTAAAAACCTCTTTCACTTGATTGTGTTGCCTCAGCTTTTTAAAAGCTTAAGCGCAAAACATGACCTCACCTAACTTAGCTCTCTGGTCAGTAGGATCTTGCCTATAGGTGTTTTCCTTGTTTGTGCTATTACAGATGCAACACTACCCAGCAGCCAAAACAATGAAATGGTAAACATCTTCCAATCACATGGAAGTCTCTTATAAAATAAAATATTTGGGGGAAAAAAAGATTACTAGATAGAAACACCATAAAATAAGATTACTGTTAGCTCAACATTTTTCTTGATGTAGAGAAAACTCAGGAGGCAGAAACCAACACGGATCAACAGAAAAATTCCTGTATTTTAACAGAATTATAGTATATTTTTAAAAGTTTATAATGAAACATTACAAGTATCTTACCACAATACAATAATTTATAGTTTATAAGCAATTTCATTCTTCTAACAATTCCATTAAATAAGGAATTATTCTTTCCTGCCTAGAGCCCCCAACCTAAAGATATATGAAACTGTAGAACCAAGAGTCGTATCCCCAATCCTGACTCCATATACAAATTCTTCCGTATCACAATGAATTTAATATCACTTATTTATGTTCAAACGTATTACAAAGAGCAGTCACATCTCTTATCTGCTTACAGTTTTCATGCCAGAAATCTATGACTTCTTTTGCACCTCATTCTGCCAGGTCCATCAGGGAAGGGGTCCCTTTTTTATGGACAACTTAGGAAGATCGATAATCTTTCCAAAGATGACACAACCAACATACTAAAACAGCAGCATAACCAAGAGGATGACCACACAAAGAATCAGAATACTACAGAGAATGACTAAATTAAGGGTAACTGGGACACACACACACACACACACACACACACACACACACAGAAGCACTTGCATGCATATACACAAATTCCATTAGACAGGTGAAAGGTCATCAATGTAAGCAGTATGGTCCTGGGAGTTACAAACAAAGGCAACTCAACATTCATTCAACAGACATTTACTGGCATCCACTCCGTGCCAGACGTTCAGCTTCACTAGAAGAATAAAGATAAGTAAGACAGTGCCAATCTTCATGAAGTGATGATTAGCAAAGAAGACAAAGTAGGTAACAGAAGAAGTACCCCAAAAGGGACAGAAACAGAATGAGGACTATGAAGACTCTTTGTGAAGAGAGGTTGGTAGAGAAAAAGTCACTGGTGGGATGAGGAGTTTCAGAAGTGGATGAGGTGTGGTGGGAATTGATTTTAACATGAAGAACAGCACGTGCAAAGACATAGAGACGCAAAACTGAATTAGACTGGTGGAACACAAGGTGCAGATGAGGGGTGACGAAAGAGGAGACTTTAAATTGGGATTGGAGGGGTGGTGGTAAAGAACACAAGGGCCTCACAGTCTCATGCCAAGAGGTTCAGACTCTAATACCCAAGCTGAGGAGCACTAATAAGAGATGTTAAGTGGGGTAGCGGCATGCTTAGGAAAATACTTCAAAAAGCTTATTCCAGCATGAGGACAGACCTCCAGAGGTTAACAGTGAAGTCAAAGAGATTGATGGAGACACTACTGCTAGTCCAGCTGGGGATGAAGAGGAAAAAAAACAGATTCACAAAATACCGAGGAGATAAAGACCAAACAGAACTACTGACTATGGAAATGAGAGAAACAGGAAGTCTTTTAGATCTCAACTTGGGCAAGCGGATAAACACTGATGGCCAAATGACAGGTGACACAAGACAAATCCATAGGATCACCCCAACAACATGAGAGCCCTAATATGTGAATTGGTTGTTGTTGGGGAAAAGGGATGAGGGAAGTTAGAGGGAGATTAGAGGGAGGAAGACCAAAGTCGATTTGGTGAAGGGACCAATTGGTATGAGGAGAGAGTGGACAGTCATTAGCTTACAGGTAGCTACTGAAGACAAGGAGAAAATATAAAGAATGAGATAAACTGTAGGTAACAATACTCAATGAGTAGGTGAGAGAAAAAGGTGAAAAGACAAATGAACCCTTGAAAGTAAGCAGATAGGCTGATGCTGATCACAGGAAGAGAAAAAAATATTCAAGAATTGTACTTCATAAAGCAAAATCTTCTAGCAGTTCTTCAAAACAGGAATGGACTACTGTGTGAGGAAAGGAATCATGTCATCAAACAAATGGCCTCAGGCAGAAGCCAAAAGGTCCTGAATTGAGAAGGCATGCAATGACTGCAGGGGTACTCTGGCAAGCCATCCTCCCAACAGTCTCTTCACTAATCTGTTCCTCCATCTTCTTTTCCTAAAACCAGATTGTGTGCCTACTCATTTCCAACACTTCCCCACTGCTGACTGTTTACTATGCTATCATCAGCCCTTCACTGTCCTCCTCCTCCTCCATATGTCCGTACATGGACCCTAAGATGGAAAAGCGATGTTTATCCTGTGCTCACACCAGTTTTTCTCCACCTTTTACTACTCTTCTACCACTCTTACAAAAAGACTGGAGTCTACCACTCTACAAAATTAAAATTTGACAAACGCCATCTGATTTATTGAGAGCTTGTTCCAGCTGTTCCTCAGTTTTCCATTCCGTTGGCCTACTCCTTTCACTTTTGTAATGAGGTTAACAGAACATACTCTGGACAGAGAACCAACAGGATCTGTGTTCTGCACCCAGCCAAGCGCACTAATTAGCTGGCAACCTCCACATCACCTCAGACCTCACTTCTGAGCCACCCTGACACGAATTAGGTAATTCTCCAGCATGCACTTTCTCAAAACCCATTCTCTTTTGTAGTGCTTATCACAATAACTTAATGTTAAAATTAATAGCTGAATCAGTATCTTTCCTACCTACATCCTGGACAGCAAACTCTCTGAAGGCAGAAAGCATATAGACCTTGTGCCTCAGCAGTGCAAAATTTTTTTTTTCTTTTTTTTGGTACCGGGGATTGAACTCATACCTCACGCTTGCCAGGCAGGCGCTTAAGCCACTGAGCTAAATCCCCGGCAGCAGTGCAAAATTAAAACCCACTAAGTTAATCCTGAAACATGTTAAGATCACTTCCTAGGACACTGCTCTCATCACTGTTAGTTAACCTAAGTAATAAAATTACTAGCACTCACAAAATAACAAAACTTTAAACAGAAACTCCACCTAATACTTAAACACACATATGTTCTACATATAAATTCACATGTAAAACTAAAAAGCGTAAGAGGAACTTGCTAAGATTGTTACACTTTTCTTGCCCATTCCCATGAAAAGGAAGTTGGATCAGCTACCTACATTTCAGGGCTGAAAGGTGTGTGCTAAATCTTGTACAGGCTCAATGTTCAAGTAAGCATCGCGAATCAGTGACTCCAACTTGACCTTAATACTTTTTTATGGACTTGTTTAGATTAATACTCAGTGAATACCCACAGAGACTTTAGGTTTAAAGCTATTCCTTAACACTAGTAATTCATGATACACACACTTCAAGAAAATCAACTTTATCGGCCAAGTCATGCTTCAATATGATTTTTAAATATTCCATATAAGTCAGCGTAAAACGTGCTGGTTGAGCAATTACAAGTAACCACCGTGCCCTATCAGATGTCTTTCAAATGTAAAAATTTCCTATCTCACCAAAGTAAGTTAAAGTTTTGTCAAGTTTTATGATATACCACCTTGATCAAACAATTTGAACAGATTACATGTTAATCTGTCCTTGAACTGCTGAGTGTGTTCTGCTTCTCAACAACACCCGAAGACCTGGCCCTCTGGAAACAAGAATGCAAGTGATTCCAGTGATCCACGATATGCAAGAAACTGAAAACGACTTTCGAAGTTCAACATATTTATATATTGGCACTTGAAAACAATATACAAGTACTTAACATCCAATGCTTGGTTAATTTCCTAGGAGTGAGATTAATAGACTGTAAATGTAGTTGCAAACCCCAGAAAAGAAGCATTTCACAACAGAAACAATGCAAGACAATCACTTGGAGCCTCTCTCCAAGTTGTCCCGTGGTTAAGTCAACACCACTGGCCTTAAGGGAGGCAAGTGTGTCCCCAATACCCTCTGGGAAGACCAGGCAGACTCGGGTTCCGATTTCAGCGCAGTCTCCCGGGACCTGCAGGGGTTTCCTGGGGCTGCAGAAGCTGGGAAATCCCAGGCCAGGCAAAGAGGAGTTCCAGCTCCCTCCCCCTCCCGTTCCTGAAAATTAATGAATTGGCCATACGATTGTTTATTTAATGAGGTGTGTAGTGGCCTCTACTGGTGCTAGTGTGAGCACAAGAATGTCCCACTCGTACAAGTGGGATGAGCCTGGGGGAGGGGAGCAGGCAAGGGATGAACCTGCCTTCGGGTACAAAGCGTAGAGCGAGACTCCAGCGCCCTAGCCCCCGCTTCCTAGCGCCTCCTGCTCCCCCTGCCCACCCACCCCAGGGGAGACCCTCTTTTCCCCAGCCCCGCGTGCCGAGGCGGAGAAGTTCCCGCACGTTTCCTCCCGGATCCCGAACAAAAACCCCGCCGCCGCGCCCGCCCGCCTGGCTCACCTGCGGACCGCAGCGGGGCCCCGCTCCTGGCGGCCCCGGCGCCCGGCGCCCGGCGTGCGAGCAGCAGCAGAAGGCAGCTCAGCCAGAAGCAAGAGGTGCTGAGGCGCCGCCGGGCCCCCCGCTCCGCCGCCATCTCGGCCTCGCGAGGCAGCGAGCGACGGCGGCGGCAGCGCCGGGCAGCGTTCGCCCCTATCCTCGCGCGCCTCACCCGGTCCCTCGCCGCAGGCTCGGCTCCCGCCCGGCACGGCCTGACCCGGCGGCCCGCACGGCCCCTCAGGCAGAAGGGGAGACTCGGGGGCGCCTCCTTCCTGCAGGGGGACGGGGAGGGAGGAGAGCAGAGAGGGGGTGTTCGTCAGTCCATGCCAGGGCGGCGGGAAGGGGGGTAGGGAGGGGGCGGCGGCTAGGGCTCCAGGTTCCAGGCGCCGCCACCCGCCGCCGACTCCCGCTCCACACACCACCGGGAGGGGGGCGGAGACAGCGGGCGACGGGGGCGGGGGCGGGGCCCGGGTGAGCCCCGCCACCCTTTCCCTGCCGCGCACGCGCAGGCGCGCGTTCTCCCAAGCCCGTTGCCTCTGGCGCGGCGTGCGGCCCTCCCCGCTCCAATCCCGGCGGCCGCCTCGCGGGCCGAGCGAGGGCACGCGAAGGGACCGCTCCCCTCCCCCTCCTCCGCGGCGCCGTGGACGGGCGCGGGGCGCGCTCGCTGGGCGCTGCTGCTGGTGTCAGGGAAACCCCGGAGAAGCGGATCTCCCCTCCCCCCTTTCCTCCGCCTCCTCTCTCTCGCCCCGCCTCTTGCTCGTCGCCCGGGGGGAGAGTCTACACCGCCACCACCCCCGCCCCCCGCCACCTCGCGAGTAGCCTCAGGGTGCAGAGACCTCGGGCGCGACAGGCGCTGGGAAAACCGGGCTGTTCCCAGAGGCCGCGGCGGGCGCGCACCTTTGCTCAGCCCATGTCCCAGGCCTCTATATAGGACCGCAGAGGAAACCCAATGGCCTCCGGGAGGAAACCTGGGTGCACACAGGGGTCGACTCGGGGATTTATGTGCTCACCAAAAACAATAGCGAGCCCGCCCGGTTCTCGCCGCCCTGGCTCGACTCCCGCGGGAGGGGCCCCGCGCCCCGCTGACCTAGCGCTCTGGGCCGGGACGGGGGCCAGGGAGCCGAGGCACGGACAAAGGTGCTTCTCTGGAACCATCGGGGCCCAGATCCAGCCCCGTGACCACCACCGCCACCCCCGAGGGCTGATTTGGGGGCAGAACTGCAATATTTTCCCTATACCATGGAGGAGTACTTAGCGCTTGCGTACCTAGGTATATCAATCCTATCTTTGGGTGGTAAACCGGGACCAATCGGGCCATGATTTTTAAGCCACTTTGGTGATCGTGAGGCGGCAGCTCAGCTCCCCAGAGTTAGTTGGAAGCACTTCGTAGTTCCACCGCTGATGCGAATACTTTTTCTGTTATGATCTCCATCCGTGGAAATTTTTTTAAAAGAAAATTTCTTGGGAGAGTCACTTCTGGTTGGTGATATGAGTTGAATTTGTATTCACGCTTCTGAATAGTCAACCCTATGCGTTGCTTCCCACCAGAAAATAGCTATTTCTGTAACACATCCCCCGTGCCTTCTCTAGTTACTTTCTTCAGATATTTTATAGTGAAGTGCCAAAATAAACAACATAAGGCATGGATTAACATTGGGAGGGAAGAGCTCAGAAACCTCATAAAAACCTCTTAAATCATCAACATAGTGAAATTAGGGACCCCAGGCCCAGTTCTTTGCAACACGTGATTTAAAAGAGCAAACACGCTTATTGTTTTCCATTAGGGAAACAATTTAAATGTCTTTTTGTTTTGGTGAGAGTTGTTAACTAGAAAAAATATTTCCTAAATACCCTCCCGATTGACCTGTTAAATTTGAAATAGATTACCTCCCAATTACTTCACAAGTATTTGCTTAATTAACCTTTAATAATCACATCATTATTCAGTTTTCTGAGATAATTAATGAGAAAAAGCTCTTTGGAAAGTATTGCCTTGGAAATGTTAATTTTCAACTATCATTTCTAAGGCTGAAATTTTTTCATTATATTAAAACTATAAAATGTGTCATGTGACTTCTAAAATGAAGCTTACATTTATCATCAAGTTTTGAAAAATATGAGTTGTGGCTAATAACAGACTGATTTTCATGTATGACTTCTTTAAAGTGTCATTAATTTACCAGCCCACTGTGTATCTCGAGTGTATATTAAAAAGTTTAAAGCATTTTCTGAAAAGTAGGGTGACTAACTCATATATTTCTGACTTGTGATTAAACTGCAATTTTCATAAAAGCTACTCTAATAAAACACTAATAGATGAAGCCCCAGATACAAAGTTACAGATTTTAAATCAGTTCAAGAGTAAGATGGTAAGGTAACCCAGGCACACATTTCAATTCTGATCCTTTATTCCAGTGTCACTGTCACTGTTGACATCCCCTTTTAAAAGTCATCATCTGGAGTCATTAACCTCTCCTTTGTTAGTAAGGCATATCTGAGAAGAGATTTTCTTAGGCATCTCATTCATCATTCTCATTCCCCAGAACCAGATTTTCAACAAATACTACAGTCCACAACTATATTGCTAAGCAACATATTTTTATGCAAGTCTAAATTACTAATCTATGAACAGATATTAAACCCTTGCTAAAATTAACACTTTTTTCATCTAAGTAAAGTTAGAACATGAGCCCCATATTAAAGAATAGCACACAAAGAAACTTTAGAGGAAAGAAAACAGAGTGGCCATTGTATGTTAGTATAAGTTATCAAAGTGCAGGCCAAAAATAACTAGACCGAATATTCTTGTGAAATTTATTCTAAGTATATTTTGGTATTAAAAATTAAATGAAAATGAAAACCTACTAATATAAAATTTGGTAGGAATCCTATTCTTTATAGTAAAAGCATTTTTTTCAGTATTTGTGAGGCAATATAGTTCAGTATTTAGTTGATGTGAGTAATGAGATTTCCGCCTGATTCCCTGGCTCAATGCAAGTATCTAGAAGAAGAAAGCTAGCCAGTGACCAGTGGATTCCAGGATAGAACACTTGCTTATTATGGCAGATTTCAACTAGAAGTTACATCTTAAGAACATGATTTTCTTCTGCACACAGGTATTTTTATATTTGCCCTTTACATTTCACTATGTATTATTTTTCTCTCCCTTTCACTTGCAAAAGCCACCTGTTCTAGAAAGCCACTTCTGATTAAGCCTAATTAAGAAGAATCCGTGCTCCTTAAGGACAAAGCCTACACAGTATTAATTTTGCTTGTCATATGTTGCTTAATTGCACATCTTTAGTTCAATAACAATCTATTAACTTAATAAATATTATTGAAGAAATGTTTTTACCAACAGTGTGCTGCATGCTGGGATAACAAAATCATCAGTTCATTCACTTACTGTTTAGAAAACATTCGCATTATCTCTCTTCTTGCCTGCAGTATCCTTTGACCTATCCTAGGTCCCTCAGATTAAAGGGACACAGCAATGAGGGAGACTGACCAGAGTTCCCAGTGTAGCAGAAAAAATAAACAATTATACCAAAATGTGAATCCTGCTATGGTAAGGAAAGATAAGGAGGTTGGGGATTTAGCTCAGTGGCACAAGAGCCTGCCTGGCAAGCACGAGGTCTTGAGTTTGATCCCCAGTACAAAAAACAAAAAACAACAACAACAACAACAAAAAGATAAGGAGTATGAAAAAAACATAGTAAAAGCATCTAAGTTAATTAGGAAGGGAGATATTGAGAGATAGGGAATTGGAAACAAGAATTGGTCTCTAAACTGTCCCTCTAAGCCATAAGCAATGGGACTTAATCATAGATTTGCATTTAGAAGAATCATAATGCCCCCCAAAACCCCCAACAATAATAGTTCAGATTTTGTTACAGTCATCAGGAGGAAATGATGATAGCTTGGAGTTGAGTGTATTAAAAGAAAGGAAGAGATAAGAAGGATTTAGAAGATACAGAAAAGTAGCAGGATTATACAGGAAAAAGAGATGTGGGTGATTCAGCTATCAGTTTGGACAGCAAAGTGATGGCGGTAGTGTTCATTGATGGAGACAAGGAAGAATAAATAAGTGAGAGGCTTAGTTGAACTCTGGACAAGTTGAATTTAAAGTACCTATTGGACATCCTGGTAGAAATATGAGCAAACAGTTATATGGATCTGGAGTTTAGCAGTGATAGAGGGTTAGAGAGAGGAGTCAATCAGATGTACCACATATGACCGAGTATAAAGTTAATCTGCATTTTTTCAATTACAATCTACTTCCCTTAATAAAGTGGTGACCAAACTGAATATATAAACTATTAGAAGTGCAGGTGAAATAGTTAACTTATAATATACTTTTATTTAATGTATTAATTTTATTTCATACCTTATATAGACATTGTTATGAAAATATAGTTTTAAAAAGCAATTTTAATGATACTCAGCAGTTCTCTATGATCACCAATATCACACTTTAAGTCTCTGATGTAGTTTTCCAAGACACATAGTCTTTACTTCTACATAAGGTTTTGGCTTTTTATATGATAGTGGCAATGGGGACTCTATCGAAAGTCACAGGTATCCATCTAATCACATATATTCATCCTGTAATCACAGACTTTTTGTAGTGACTTTAAAAGACTTATTGACCAGGACATCTAGCACTTAGAAGGATGAAAGTATTTTCCTAGAAGGAATTTTTAAACATCTGTTAAATTTATTTCCTTTCTTACCAAGTCTGTCAAGTGGCTTCTATTTGAGTCTGGATTTAAGCATTAGACCATTTCACACTGATGTATATTCGTCCACCCCAAAATAATTGTTCAAAATAATTGAGAGCATTCAGTAATACGAAAGATATTTTAAGGGTCAAAATATAAGTCACTTTGTCTTTTCTAAAGGATTATTGGGGGGCAGAGAAGCCTTGTTTAATATTTGATTACATAAAGTAATGCCCAAAGAGTAGCTGAGACTGTTCCAGAAAAGTGTAGGAGGAAAGAAGCCTCAAGACTGAAGACTAGGACCCATCTGGAGGAACACTAATGCACTGAAGGTATAAAATAAAAAGAGAAACTTGCAAATAAACAAGCAGACATGTTTGAAAAAATGAGCATGTGCTATCACAGAGGCCAAAGAAAGAGTGCTTTAGCAATCTGTATTCTCCAGTTCCGGTGGCTCATAGTGTCACAGTGCCTCATAGTGTCACATAGTCCTGAAAGGTCAAGCAAGGTAGAGTCTGGAAACCATTCATTTGTGATAAGGAAGGTGGTCAAGGGCAACCTTACCAAGTGCAGTCACAGCAGAGAGTAAGGCTGCTGGTCCTCTTAGTATGAAGTTTCTGCAAGAAGCCTACCTGCAATAGGAAGAAAAAGTTAGTAGGTCTAAAATGGATTTCTTTAGGCAGGGAACAGATTGAAAGGCTGATGTAAGGAGGAAACAGAAAAGTGTTGAAGATTCCAGAGAAAAGGGGCATAATTAATAGCTTTAGAAACAGTGCAGTAGATAATTTGGCAACTGCAGTTTCAAGAAGGCCCATGATTATCTGCCCTCAGCAGTCTCAGGCAACTGGCAAAAAGCAAAAGGACTTCACAGAACAATTACACCCTGCCCTGTGGTTTCCAGGCAGCAGTATCAAGCACCGTTTATTTCTTGCAGCGCCTTAGTGAAGGCTGAAAGGGTCCCAGCAGATAGCAACCCCAAAACAAGGCAGCCCAGTTTCCAGCAGGGATAACAGGAACTTACTTTTTGGTTGCAAATAACAAGAACTCAACCCAAAATATTATGTTAAACAGAAAGAAGTTTTATTGGAAGGACACTGGCAGCTTGGGACAAACCTGCAGCTGGACCTCAGGAGTGGAGACCGGAACTGGAGAATACAGAAAGAACCCAGTCTTTTGGAGTCTCGTACTTCTCTACCTTCCTCTGAACCTGCTTCAGCTTTACACTTGCTGTAGAATGGCCGTCTCTGTGTCCTAGTCCACGTGACAGTAAATGGCTACTGCCACTTCCAGGTTACTTGTTGCAGTCAACTCTGAGAGTCCCAATTATAAATTTCCCAGTCAACAAATTCATTGCCAGTATTAAGACCCTACCTCAAACGACTCAAGGAGACCAGTGAGTGGCAGTCAAAGAAGTAGGTAAGTACAATTTGTGAAAGAGTTGTCAGTCAAGCAAGCAATATCTACTGTGACTGGTTTTTTGGGGTCATTCTATACCATACGAAGTATCTGGTACTTAGTAAATATTTGTTTGAAGAATAAATAGTGTTTATATAAAGATATTTTTAAACTTTGGAAGTAAATTTAGATATCAGACCAAGGAATTTGCTTGCATGCAAGGAACCAAAAAAGAAAGGGGCAAAGAGGGATATTCACAGATAGGTTCATAACTTTGTTGGTCAGCTTTCTGTCACTGTGACAGAATGCCTGGGAAAATTAAATTGAACAAGAAGAGATTTATTTCAGTATGTGGTTTCAGAGGTTTCAGTCCATGGTCACTTGGCTCTGTTGTGTTTGGGCCTGTGATGAGGCAGCATGTCATGGTGAGTCTGCCTCTGGTGGAGCAAGTCACTCATCTCATGGTGATTAGGAAGAGGTGAGGGAGCAGAGGAAGAGGATAAGATATCCCCTTCAGTGACACACCACCAGTATACCTATTTCCTCCAACTGGGCTCCACCTCCTACAGTTTCCAATACCTCCCAGTAGTACTAACAGGTGAGGATCCTACCTTCAATACATGCACCTCTGGGGGAACATTCCAGATCCAAATGATAGCAAGAGAGAAGAGGATACAGATTCATCCATGAAATACTCTGGAAGGTCACCTACCACCAGAAGAAGAGAAATGGTGTGATGGAATATTTAAGAAGAGTGGCAAATACCTGGAAGAGTCACAAAAAGGATCAGGGAAAGGATTATCCCAGCTGAAATCAGAAATGACACATTGGTGATTTTTTTCCACCTGATATACATAGGCAGATTCATGGTAAGAGAAGAGAAGGCATATGTTTGGATTGACATAGAGCTGAGGAGTTCTAGGAGTGGATGAGGAAGTAAAAAGACAAGGATTGAGAGACTCTAGGACACTGAACAGTGAATTATTTCAGTGACAAGCCATATGATTTTGGCCAGCTAAGAAAGGATAAATAAATCCAGAGTGGGCAAAATGCCCAGGAGAAAATGAGTGTCCAGGAATTGGAGCATTCAAGAAGATCAAAGAGTAGATGTACTGTTATGAGTTAGAAGTAGGAACATAAAGATAGAAGCTTATAAACTTAGGACTAGAATAGTGAACTTTACTGTTTCAGATGACTCAAAGAAGCCAAGAAACTTTTAGACAATAGTATTTAGTGCATTACATTTCGGTGTATTATTTGTAAATTTTGGGAATGCTTAGGGTTTCCTTCTTGCTGCCTTGGCCTTGGCTAGATCTAATTGCTTGTCAGAGCTTGTATATGGTACTCATACCTCTACCACCACAGAGCTACTTTCCTCAAAGAACTGAAGGTGACAAAGAACAGAGATTACCAGAGGACCACCAGCTTCTTTATTCCAAGCTGTGGCTTCTACCTCCCCCAAGAATCTGTGCTATAATGCTAGAGAGCTGAACAACATAACAACCTCAAGAATCTCACTCCTTTGCTCTTTGTCATATACAGGCGACCTGTATTTCAGTCCCTTTGTTAGCCTTGAAAGGCCATCTTGCATTGGAAAACTCCCAAACAGAAAGCATCCTCAACCTTACCAATAGTGGGGAAACAAAGCCAAGAATTGTTTGTGTCCAAGTTCTACAGAGGGAACCAATAAGAATGCTATTCTATGTTGGTCTTCTTCTGCCCCATGTGCTGCCATGAAATCTCCTTGCAGGTTTTGAAGATGATGGGAACAGAGAAGGAAGCAAGAAAAGACAAATATGGATAAAAGTTGGTCACAGGTCAATGAAGTCTCCCAGGGTGGCAAGTGCTATGGTATGAATATGGTTTAAATGTGTCCCTCATGAATTCATGTATTGGGAGCTTGGTACTCAAAGTGGTAGTACTGAGATGTGGTGCGGAACCTGTAAGAGTTGAGACCTAATAGGAAGTAATTAGGGCCTTAGGGCACTGGCTTCAGAACAAATTGATGTAGTTCTTGTGAGACCCTGGCTAGTTATCAGGAGAGGAGTTACAGAACAAGCCTGACATGTCCCTTAGCCTCTCTAACTTCCTGTCTCACCATGTGAGATTCATTCTCTCTCTCTCTCTCTCTCTCTCTCTCTCTCTCTCTCTCTCTCTCAGACAGATGTACACACATGCACACACATACTGTCTCCTACCATGATGCCATCTACACATAATGCAGCCAAGATGTCTCTCACCAGAACCAGTGTTATGCTGTTTGAACTTTTATCCTCTAAAACTGTGACCTAAATAAACTTCTTTTCCTTATGAAACCCAGGATTAGGCATTTTGTTATAGTAATAGGAAACTCACTAATATAACAAGAAGTAAAGAAGTAGAAAAGGAATGTAAGTCACTTAACAAAATACCTGAGGAATGACTCTAAAGTCAACATAAGACAGCAAAAAAGACTCCAATCTGGATGCCCTGTGATATAAACTGAATATTTGTGCTCCTCCCATTCATACATTGAAAGCTAACCACCAACATGATAGTATTAAGAGGGTCCTTTGGGAGGCAACTAGATCATGGGAGTAGAGCCCTTGTCTCTTCCATCACATGAGGACAAAAGAAGGGTCATCTGTGAGAAAATGGGTGTTCACAAGACCCAAATCTGCCAGTGCCTTGATCTTATATTTCTTAAGATTCAGAAATGTAAAAAAAAAAAAAAGACTCAGAAATGTGAGAAATAAATTTCTGTTGTTCATAAACCATGCAGTTTATGGACCAACACTATAACTCTTAATATCACAAATAAATTTTGTTTTTGCACGAGAATGTAAGCAAAATGGCAAGAAAATGGCAAGGGCTCAGGTAAAGAGTAACACCATCTATTGGGTGCTTTAGATCTGAACAAATTAAGTTAGTAGGAGAAGTGGCCTCAGGAGACTGGCAGATTCCAAATGAAACAGAAAAAAGATGATGCGCCTATGCAGGATTGGGAAATAGAAGCATCTGTTTACAATCCAGTGGGACTTTCGGTGCAACAGAGGGAATGATTGGGAAAGAAGTCCAGCACTTAGAATTCACATCACTGACATGGAAATTCAGAGCAATAAAAATAAACCTACAAGGACGTTGACCACTAGGAAGAGAAAGGGCTCTGATTTGATGGTGACATTGAGCTTCTGAGTTCCCACGAGGTCTACGGCCTGTGAAGAGCACCTCCTGCCACAGTCATTGGTGTCAGAGTGAGTAGGTAGAGGCCCAAGAGGCAGAAGAGAGCCAAGATTGTGTCTCCTTGCATCATGACTCTGAATTTTCTCTTCATCTTCAGGAGGACAGCCAAGAACAATAGTGGGAAGAGCAATCCTGCAGTGCTCCTAACTCTTTGAGTTCAGGAAGATAGGGGAGATGGGTTTCTACCTAAGAACCTAAAGGTGCTACTCCCAGGAAAGAAGTTCTTCCTGTCACTTAGCCCAGGCACTCCCAAATAAAGTCGCTCAAGGACTATGTTTAAAACATATACATATTCTTAGGCCCCACTTCAATCCTCTTGGATTAGAAATTTCCAGGGATGAGCCCCAGGAATCTGTATTTTTAAGAAGCCACCCATTAGCGTCAGAATTTTTTAAAATTTTATTTTAGAGGGGGTAAAATTAAACACAACAAAACAGAACAGAGCAGGACATAAGAAAGCATAAATTTCAAAGCTAGACAACCAGAGATCTTCACTATCTGTCATATTGTCTCTTGTTTTCTTCCAAATGGTTGTCCTTATCTTTGCATACGGGGAGCTCATACTAAATAACATAGCCAATCTTTCTTTTCACAAGATGTGTAGTTCACTGGCTCCCACTTGCTAAGCGGGATGGGGGGACACAATGGGGGACAGGACGACATGAGATGTTTGATTCTCAGCTTGCGCGCTGGAGGGTTCATAGCCACTCCCCAGAGAGGGAAGGAGCTCCTTGTTCTCCCAGCACCCCAGTCAACCGCATGGTGCAGGTCCTGAGGCACCAGGGTCTCTCTCCTTTGGGCCCAAGAAAGTCTGCCACACTCACCTGCTATTTCTTTCTGATGAATTGACCATTCCATTCCCAAAGTTCTGAAATAGCCAACAGACCACAGAAAGAATTCTCTTTAGGCTCCTGTTTGAAACCAGCAGCTACAGCAATCTGCTGGCCTTGCTTCAGGGCCACCAGAATTTTTATATAGGAATAGTTTAAGGAGATTAAGCCACCTGGATGACAAGAAGTAAGCAAAATGTGCTGGCTTTTCTTACAGATTTTCGATTCTTAATCCCCAGTTTATCTAACTGTACTAAAAATAACACCAGACTTTAATTTACACAATTAACTCATAATTTCCTCTCTTAGTGCTTTTTTATTCCCATTGTCTTCTTTCTATTCACCATTATTTTAACTTGAAAGCATACCCTCTTATTACTGATGATTAAAAATGATGTTTGCTCTATTTGTGAGAATTTCCAGTATAAAATAAATTCATGTTTGGAAGACCTAGAAAAATGCCCAATACTAGATAGAGGAAGAAAACCACCTATATTTTCATTTCCTTGCCCCATTCTTAATGTTTAGTAATATCTGTTTCCATTTTTATCTCTCTCCACAGAGTTTCTTTTTCTATGTTTGCAATCATAATATTCAGTCGCATGTGCTTAACACTGGAGACATAGTCTGAGAAATATGTCTTTAGTTCATTTTGTCATGGTGCAAATATCATGGAGTGTTTGTATACAAATTGAGATGAGATGAACTACTACACATGTAGCCTACATAATGCATATACATGTGTATAACCTGTTATTCCCAGGGTGAAATTTACATTATAGCCTATGGAATATACATGACACATATATGATGTAGTCTTTTACTTGTAGGGCCATGATGAATAAAAACATCACAAAATTAAGTCAGGCACAAAAGAAAATTATATAATCTCCTGTAATACCAGCACCCTAGGAGCTTAAAGAGGGAGCATCACAAGTTCAAGCCCATATGGGCAACTTAGCAAGACTGTCTCAAAATAAAAAATAACAAAAAGACTGGGATGTAGTTCTGTATGAAGGCCTAGAGTTCAATCTCCATAGCCACGCACACACACACACACACACACACATGCACACAAAAAGATATGATACACACAAAACATATTAGGCTGCTGCCAATGTAACATGGCATACTGTTTTATAGTAAACTTTTTTAAATAAGTAGAAGGTATACATTATAAAGTTGTGACAAAATCATTGTATAGTAACTACATGAACCAATAATATACTTGTTTATTAACATTATCAAGTAGTATATATAATATAATTTTTTTTTGTCTTTTTGAGATAAGGTCTTGTGTGGTTCAAGCTGGCCTTGAGCTCATTTTGTAGCCCAAGCTGGTCTCAAATTTGCAATGATCCTCCTGTCTCAGCCTTCCAAGTGCTGGGATTATGGGCATCCACCATACCTGGTTTTTTACAATATAAAATTGTATTGCCATACTTTTGTACCACCAACAGTACAGGAGGTTTGTTTATACCAGCACCACCACGAACCCAGAGTAATACATTGCACTACAATGATATGACCCCTATAACATCACTAGGGAAAAGGAATCTTTTAGCTACATTATAACTTTATGAGACCACCATCATGTATATGATCTAGAATTGACCAGAATATTATGTGTCACAGATTGTATATAAATGAAATTATATTCTTCTTTCTTAAACTTATTATTCCATCATAAATACTTCTCCATGTTGTTATTATTATTTTGTAGTGCTGGGCATTGAACCCAGGACCTTGGCAGTGCTAGGAAAGTTCTCTACCACTGAGCTACATTTCCAACCCTTTTTTCTTTTTATTTTAAGGTGAGGCCTTGCTAAATTTCCCAGCTCAGCCTTGAACTTGCAATCCTCTTGCTTCAGCTTCTTGTCTGAACCCTACTGTACCTGGCCTATTCTTAAAAATAGATCCAATAGCTTTCCAATATTATATTGAGTAGATAAACCATAATTTCCTAATCTTTTGCATATTGTTGGCTGTTTGATATTATTCCTTCATTTAACAACTCTTTATAAATTTCCTAATATATTTTAAGCAAGATTCTGGGACCTAGATACCAAATAGGCAAATTCAGATGGGGCTTCCATTCTAAAAATGGGCAGAGGAACTGGTAACAAAGGTTAGTGTTATGGTTGTGTCTAGATGTGCCCCCAAAACCTCATGTGGTCATGGGGCTTTTTCAGAGGTGGTCAGTCACCTAGAGTGTGTGATGCTGGGATTAAGGGTGCCTGATTAGTAAATCACACACCTTGATTGGTTTGGCATAGTTCTGGTTAGGGTTAAAGGTGTGAGTGCTATACCTACCCTAGTGCAGATATTCTGCATGCACTATAAGGGGGCAGGAAGAGTGTTGTCTCTCCTTTTATTGCTTTTACTACCCTCTTCCCCACCCCATGAACTACTGTCCCTCTGCTGTGTGTCACCCTGCCTTGGAGTCAGATGATTGTGGACTCTATGAATTGTGTGCTAAATAAACCTTTCCTCCCTTAACTTTGGGCATTGGGTGTTTTGTCTCAGCAATGAAAAAAGAAAGTAAGATGGGCAGGTAATTAGAAACAGATGAAAAGAAAACTCAACAGAAGGAGGTGAGAGGACAACAGGGTTGCCATTTTTAATATTTACTTAAAAAATATACGTGTTTTTTACATATACACCATGGTTAACACAAACAAGGAAGCAATGAGTAGCTTGGCTCCTAACACTTCACTTTTTCAAATTATTTTGTCAAAATTGTTTACCAGAGGAAAAAATTACTGAGTCAAGGAGAAGGAGTGTGAAGATTTTTCATATTCTTAATATGTGTTGCTAATTGCATTCCAAAGGGTTGTACCAATTGCATAATGATCTTTGAGGTTGGATCACTATTTATGCTGTTTTATAAGCTTTGTTTATTTGAATTGCTTATTGACTTCAAAGAATTTTTAGAGAACAAAGAAGTGAACTTTTATCTATTTGCTGCGATAACTACCAGATTCTTGATTGACTCTTTGGTAATATCTTTCTCTTTCTTTTTATAACCGCCAGTTGTACCAACACTTTGCTAAATATTTTTCCTTACTGATTGTTCACTATCACATATTAACATTGGAAGTTTACAGGGACCTATTTCAAAGTTTTTTTTTTTCACTTGCCTACTTTTGTATCAATATCACATTATTTTAATCATCCAAATTTAAGACCTTCTAATATGTGGCCAGGCTAATTCTGCCTCATTATTTTTGCCTTTTGTGTATGTGTGTGTGTGTGTGTGTGTGTGTGTGTGTGTTCTAAATGAATGTTATACCAATTTTATCAGCTATTCATTCCAATCTGTTCCCCAGCATTATTATATTTTCAATACTATTAGGGTAGAATTTCCTTTTTTTAAATCACATTTTAATACTTTAGTGCTATTATACAGGCAAGCTATTGATTTTTGTATATTTATCTCATCTTACTATTTCACTGAACTATGTTCTATCAATTCAAATAGCATTTTAATAGAATCTCCTTGGTTTTATAGACATACAGTTCATTTTCCCTTATATGTCTGAGGTTTTCCTATGTTTTTGGTAATGTGGTACTTGATGTTTTAGGATTTATTACCATTACAGTTTTATTTTGAAATACACCTCTTATCAGAATGGTTATTCTCTTTGATGAATTGCTTTCAGCTTGAATTTGAAATTGTAATGTTTATTTGTTTCTCATATATCTTTGCTTTCCTGTCATTTTTAAACTTCTTTGTTTTTGATTTTGCTATATGGAGGGAACACTTGTGGGAATGCTTGTTATTTACTTCTCCTCTAAGCCTTGGTTACTGCTAACGTCACCTATTATGCAGTGTGACATCCTGTCCCCTGCGACAGCTGATTGTCTTGGTGTAGACACATGACTCAAGCTTGTTCAATCACAGTGGCCTAATGTACTTTCTATTGTCAGTTGATTCATGGGTGGGAACCATATCTAAATGAAACCCCTAAGAGACTCTTTGACTTGGAACACTGAAAAAATAAGCCTCATGCTTAAAGGTCTAAAATCTCAAAACTGCTGGGCACAGTGACACACACCTGTAGTCCCAGCACTCAGGAGGATTGCCATGACTTGAAGGTCAGTCTGGCTACATAGTGAGTTCAAGGCCAGTCTGAACTATGTAGTGAGACTGTGCCTCAAAAAACTAAAATTAGTAATAATAACAATAATACATTAAAATTAAATAAAATTTGTGAACTATGAGGCCATATTTTTCAACATGTAGAGAAAATAGTGTCCGGCAAGAGAATGAAGCTGACACAGAGTCTCAGCAATGATGAATGAATGAGACAATATTTGAATGTCATCCACGTTCCAGTTTTTGGTGATCCTGTGGTATAGCTGCAGTTCTCAAGTTGCGTGAAATGTCTCAAAAAAACAAAAAGCCAAAGAACCATCTCTTAGTCATTCTCTCTTTGGTAACTAGATTAGATTTACTCATGAGACAAGAATAGAAATGAAATTGCTTTCTAATTATATTTTTTTGTATTACACCAATCAGATCAGGTCAGCAGGGAATTAAGAGACATCAAAATAGAATGCATTGGTTTAGGCTACCTTAATCCTACTCTACTCATCTCTTACCTAGAGATTGCAAGCCAGCCAGACTTCTTCTATTGGATTGAAACCTTAAGCAATCCCAGTCATGATGTGACTGACCACTTATCCAAAGTACATATCTGAAAAGCAGATCAGTTTCATGGCCTCTGGGTGACACAAGGGGAACAGAGATCAGATTGAGAGCCTTTGAGAGTAACATGTTCCTTTCCTAAACGGCGTCCTGCAGTGCTGTCTTCGGGGCTGTCAGCTGTACATTTTGCCAGCCAAAGGCAGTTAAAGAAGAAAAAGGATCACTTCAGGCAACTGACTTTCCAAAAGGAACATCTGTTCTGTCACCTCCTGGCACTCTCAGGGGACCGGTGGTCAAAGTCAGAGTCTTCGAGCATATGACACTGAGGGGCACTGATCCCAGATGAAAACAGGATCAAAGATCTCCACATTTCCCCGACAGCTACACCACCAAGAAAGTCAAGATCTGTACATCTGCTTTCAGGACTTAGATCTACTGTTTTTGGATGGTTTTTAGTCTCTGACTAGCAGCTTAGAAATCAAATTACTCTGTGAAATGCCAGGAGCCCCATGCTCGCTGACTAAGACACTAAATCAGACTAACCGAGGTAACAAATATGCCTGAATAGTGCTTCTTCAAGAAATGCAACCCTCTGAAGACATGACGTTTAATTCGGACTTGGCCAGACATATTGACAACTCGGCATTTCTGAGACAGCTTTTGATTTATGTTGATTAAAAGAAATATGGAGAGAATTTTAAGAGTCCAAATGTATCATTGCCCTGATTCAAACACAAACAAAAGCACTAAATGGAAATTTGCAAATAGATCACAAGTCTAGCCCAAGTCAGTAAAACTAAGTGTTTTTATCATGAGACAGCAGCTTTCAGATCCTTACAAAATGATTTGAGAGATTTGGTGCTGCTCATAATGGACCAAGTGTCAATGTCACAAATGCCTTCCAGAAATTATTATAGTTTTTTTGGCCACTATGTTGGCAACCTCAGCAGGACAACTAAGAAGTATAATGTTACGAACAGCACACATTCCTTTCTTAGTTCTAGATGTGGTGAAGGCAGAAGTGAGGGGAGGAAAAACAACTTTTATTATTTCTACCAACTCAACAGATAACTTCAAAACTTTCAGTCTAGCTCTTTCAGTTCTAATGAAGAAAATATTAAGGGGAAAATACAGAAGATGTCTCTAAGAGATATATTAATGGCAAGAAAATTTTGTCATATAAGGCATGTGGTAGAATGAACAAATGAATGAATGAATGATAAACAAACGAGTCCACTTCTCTGTTTGTACCTGCACAGAGAAGAAAGGCATTTTCCCACAGACTGCCATGTACCGTGCTGATATGCTAAACAGGCAGATATTTTAATCAATGCCTAGGACCCTAAAATAAACTCAAAAGATATTGAGACTTTATTTTAAATGAATTATTCATGGACTACATAGGAAATTAAAATAACATTATTGCACAATCCTTTTTTGCCAACATAAAACTCCGAAAGAATGAGTAACTATGGCAAGTAGAGTACTTCAGCTGTAACTCAGAATTAGATGTTTTTGTTCCTAGTGATACCACTCACTTGCTAGTTTACTTTTATAGATTATTCCCAACCTCTGTATCTACATATGCCAGATGACAAAGGTATTTATCACATGAGAGCAACAATGTGGACCTAATCAACATAGCAAGTAACTTGTAAAAGACACAATTCATTTTTCTTCTGATTTTCATCCCAAGAAACATTTTATGAGAGAACAGTATTATCTTTTGGGTCTATCCTGAGTATTTCCAGCTTGATGAGCTGTTACAGACTATTTACCCATTTTCCTATGCCTTAGAGAATAATTCTAAAACACAGCTTCAACAGGCAGCACGGTTGGATTAGACGGTAAAGACAATATAATTAGAGCCAGGAGATTAAGGCTTGGCTTCCAGCTCTATCCTAGTTGAGCTTATCTTATTACTCCTTCATCTACTTCCAAAGAAGATAGCATCTGAGTGCCACTGAGGCACAAGGGGGTAGCTCTCTGGGCTACAGGTGAAGCTGAGCTCCGTAAGCCTTGCTCTAGTTGAATGTTGAGTGGGGCTTGGGACAACTAGATACTGTAGGCTTCTTTACCACAAATAGAATCAATAATGTGTCCAAGTACACGATAAAAATAGTATGAGTTTCTATGAGATCACATGATAGTAAAAGAGAGTTGTCTAACACCAGCCTTTCTTTGTATTACAAAGGCTAAAAAAGGGTGAAAACATTAAAAAGCATGGTGTGAACTCAGTGACATGTTGCTCCTCTTGTGTTGCCTGCCCTGTTCTCACTTTCCACTTATCCATTTTCCACCTAGCCATCCTAGAGATGATTTCTAGCCCTCCTGAAACCTGCTAGTAATGCCTGTCCTGAGGTCTATCAACAAATGTCTAAGCATGGCCTCTTAAGTTTTTTTGTCTTATTCTGGTCAGTACCTATTTCTCCTATTACTGTGACACAAAACCCCGTGGCAATATCACATGGCTTCTAGATCCTTAGATGCCACATATTTTTTTATGCCTCTATGCCTTTGCTCAAGCTGTGTTCTCTGATTAGAATGCGCGTCTGGTGAATTTCAATCCCTCTTCACATTTAAACTCTACTAAGAAGTTTTTGCTTGTACCACAACCTACCCCCTTTTAGCCAACTGCTCCCTCTCTTTAGGTTACTTGTCCACCTTGAATACACAACTGTGATTTTAGTTATTGCCATACTATGATTTGCAGGGTTGCTTCCTTCACTAGGACAGGAACCATGCCTTGTTTGTCTCAGTAATTCTGAGGGCTGGCATGTAGTAACGTTTGTTGGGCAGATGGATGCACCAACAGATGGTTGAATGGATGGATGAATTCGGGTTAATGTGGTCTTGTTTACCAAATTTCAAGACCCTGGTGTAAGTGCTTTATGAATAACAAGAAATGCAATTTTATATCATGAGCACTCATTTGGTACTAGGCATGCCACAATTTGTCCTTTCACACTAATGCCCTGTTTCTCAAAGGGGATCATAAGTTATCAAGGCACATACCAGTGATGCATGCTATAGATAGCATGAAACTTGATTCTCTTCCAGTTTTGCATGGCAAGTGTCTGCTTTCTATAAGTCAAGTCTAGGCACCTATTATATCAGGGATGTTCTCAGGGGCAGAATTATTTAATGGGTGGCTGGTTCTAACTGCATGGAGATTAAAATTTGTTGCAAAACCAAAGGACTGTCCTCTTTCTAATCTCTGGAGGCCTTCACATGACTTAGTAAGAACATTCCTTATCTTTATTTTTGAACTTGGCTTGACTGAGTAAGTTAAGTAGAGAAAGAATCAAATGGCTGTATTTCTTCTCTAATTCAAAACATTAATCATAGAGAGAATAATTAAGTTTAATTTAGGGATTTAGTATTTTTTAAAAAGGGATTTCTAAAAAGAAGAAAAAAGTGGCAGCTACATAGAAGAAAAATATCAGAACAAAATAGAGCTTTCTAATCGAGCCAGCCTTATCTTTCCACTTAATTCTTCTTAGTTCTCTCAGTCCTGGTATATTAAAAACCATGTGATTATGATGGTCTTTTTACACCATGTAAATCAGAGGCACAAAATCATGGAAATGCAATTGGCTAGTAAACAAAAAAAAAAAAAAAAGAAAGAAAGCAAGAAAGAAAGAAAGAAAGAAAAAAAAGACCTTGTGCCACCAAGTACAACTGTGCATGACACTCCTATCAGGAAGCCCTCATTAACTCAGCCCTGACAGTGTCATGTTTTGGGAAAAATGGGACTCTTCTAAAGTTCCTGATTTCAGGAGGCTTTTTTTTTTTTTTTTTGGTGCATAACTAGAGGAGTGTCTTTTTGAGTTTGGGCTTCCTAACCTTGAGACGGAGTTGCCATGCTTCTTCACCGAGTGTGAAATGAGCAGATGGCGTTGTCTCACTCCAATTTGTTTTGCATGGACTGGGAAGAAGGCTGAGGGGGAAGGGATAAATGTATTCTATTTTTGTCTGCTAAACACAACTTATTGGCACAAAAAAAGCTACTTCACTCACATCGGATCATCTACTTCTTTTAGCGCTGGAGGTTGAACCTAGGCCCTTGTGCATGCTGTGAACACGCTCTGAGCTACACACCCTGGTGCCGTCTACTTCTTGATAAGAACTAGAGCTTCACTTATTCTGCTTCAGTCCAGAAGTTGTTATCGCTGTATTTTTCTCTCCATCCTGAAGGGGTTATATTCTCATTACAGAAACACACACACCACATCAGAATCACTTAACTCAGTTGATGATTAAAGGTGTCTATTGTAGTCTCTTTGACATAATGAAAGTCACCCAACACACATTTAAAAGAAAATACCCCCTCCAAGAATGTTCATTTCATTTTCAACTCTACATTCAGTAACACCCAGCTCCATATGCCAAAGAAATCCCTAGGGAGCTGAGAGACAAGAGCCTGCCTAGCATCAGGGAAAAGTTGCTGAATTTCCAACGATTTCTTCCCCTCCCCAAGCTGGCTCTCCATCTGGACTGCAGGAATATAGTCCAGGAAAGAGGCTGTGAGATCTCACTGTCCATCTTTTACCAGAGGACATTGGGACTTTCTACCAGGTAAGCAGGTGGGAATACTGGTCTAGTCTTACCCAAGAAAAGGAACTGGAAGGGCTCAGAAGAGCTCTCTATGTGCTCTCTTTCCACCACACACCACCTTGAGATACATTTATATGCCTGCCCTTTCATCTACTGGGTGAAAAAATACCAGAAATTAAGAAAGTTCCTGCTGATGATTTTACTGGGGAATAGGAAGGCCTGGAGGAAAGAGGTATCATTCATTCCTCATGGAAACACCCTTGGACATCGTCATCTACATGAGTCTCTCTCTTTACCACCTGTCTACTATGTTTTATTCATAATTCTCTAAATTCAAGCCAGTCCCAAATTTCCATAGACCCCTCAATAAAAGCTTTGCATTTATTAGATCCATCATCTTCTTTAGAAGGAAAATTAATAACTACCTGTCATTATGCAGGCCACCCTCTAAGGTCTCAGCTTTATCCCAAGGGACATAGCACAAGAGCTAATGTGCTTCCCAGGAACCAATCTTAGTAACATAATCTTACAATCTCCTTGTATCAGCACTGACCTCATCTCCAGAATTCATTGAGGTAACTTTCTATTTTATTTAACCTGCTATTCCCTAGTCTTGTCTCATATTTCTTTGACTTTCTTTTTTCTCTGCCCCTGAACAATCAAGGCTCACATTAGTCCTTCATTACTTTGATAGCCTGTGCTAGATGCCTTTCATTAGCCATCTGCTAAAGATGATTGTTATGGTTTGGATCTAATGATGTCCCCCAGAATGCTCATGCATTTAAGAGATTGGATCACAGGGTGCTCATCCATTGATACATTCTGTAGCTAAATGTGCTTCAGGATGTGGGGCCTCCTCAGAAGAGGCAAGTCACTTTGGTCACCTGGAAAGGTGTATTCTTGTGCCTGGATCCTCCCTTCTCTCTCTTTCCTGACTGCCACAAGGTTAACATCCTTTCCTCTGCCATATCCTTCCACTATGCCATTTCTATCTTGGAGACAGCGAACCATGGATGGAATCCATGAGCCACAGTACCACTCTTCTCCTTTAAATTGTGTGTCACTTTGTCCCAGCAACAATGATGATCAGTGTGCTGCTGAGTCTTTAAGGGAGGGACCCTGCTGCTCCTCTCCTGCCCAGACCACTAACTAGGAGTGTTCAGTCAGGTGTCACTAAGTCACTGTCTGTATATGAGGTCTTAACATAGCAGGTAAGGCAGCTACAAACCTGTTCCTCTTCCACAAATACCTTGTAGCCCTAGGGATGGAGCCTGGCCATGTTAGGAAACAGCCCAGCTCTGGAGCCTTGCCTGATCCTTGTATTTACCAATTGAGCAGTGTTATGGTTTGTATCAGGATGTCCCCCACAAAGCCTCATGTAGTCACGGGGTTGGGCTTTTCAGGAGTGGCTGAATACAGAGTTTGTGATCAGCTCATTATCTAGTGCTAGGATTGGTGGTATGAGTGCTACCTACACCCACCCTAGGGCAGGCAGCCTGCATACAATATAAGGGAGGAAAAGAGGCTTGTTCCTCTCCTTTGCTCTTGTTGATCTTGTTGCTTTTGCTATCATCCACTGCCTCAGCTGCTATGAAGGGTGCCATGTGCCACCTTGCCTTGGAGCCAGCTGATTATGGACTGAAACCTCCAGAATGAGCTAAATAAACCTTTCCTCCATTAATTTTGGGTGTTGAGTATTTTATCTCAACAAGGAGAGAAAAGTAACTAAGACAAGCTGTCTTGCTGGCCTGACAGCTGCAGTTTGGACCTGGTTCTGCCTTTGCCAGATGGTCCTTTAGCACAAGGGTTCAGCCTGTGGGCATGGCAGTCAGGTTTGTGGCTGTTCTTGACTCCTCTCTTTTGACCTTGGTGGCTTTACCACAGCTGTGGGAAGGCCCCTGCCTGAGAACTGCTTAGTAGCCACCTTCTACCACATCCACTCGCTATGATGGCATAAAACAAACTAAAAGTTTCAAGGAAAAGAACAAAATGAATGTATACATATTTTCAACATGTCTGGTATTGAAACAGACAATCTGGTATTTTAGCTTTTTGCCTAATTTCAAAAAAATTTTAACAGAGACATAGTTCTGTACAGTTATAAGGTAAAATAACTTTCTAAAATATGTGTACAAATGACAGATATAAAACATTTAAAGTAGATAAATTATTTAAATCAATCAGTTTGTTTCCCCCAGCTCCCATGCAGGTCTGGTAGGGTTTTCCCCCTTTCTGTGCCAAGGATTGAACCCAGGCACTTTCATGTATTAGGGAAGAGGTCTACTACTGGGTTATGTCACCATCCCATTCCAGGTTTTTATATCAGAAAAACCTGGAAATCTACAAAATAAATAGGTTGGGGAGATAGAGAACTGTGTAATGAACCCACTACTTGGAACTATTTTCAAAAGTTAGATTTTCACCAAAATAGAAAATGTGGTCTCCCTGGAATTTATCTCCTAATCTTGAAAATACAGATGGGTTTCAAAGGACATTTAATTGTGATCTTCATTCCTTTTCACTTAATATTGTATTTTAAAAGAGTTACTTGATATCGCCAAGAATCTCATGGATTCTTTTAACAATTTTTCATTTTGAACTAAGAAGCAGTTTTGCCAAAAAAGAATTGGAACCTACAAAGCTTTGGGACTATATTAAGCAGTGCTGGTCTTTCATTTTTGAAAGCTTGCCAGAATGTTGTCTTCTCTAGTTTGTAATTTTCCCTTTTCCCCCTTCGCTTACCAATTGAATAAATGCTAAAAGGTCACATCTTTGTTATCCCATTACCAAAGTAAACATTTCTCCAATTACCCACAAAGGGCAAGTGTTTCCGTGAAATTATTTATTGTTCATTAGCAAAAGGCAAAGGCTGTAAGGGAAGGCTCTGTGTCACACATATGAATTCTTGGCAGTAACATTTAAGTATTCCTATGTTTAGAAAAAAGAAGGAAAGAAAGAAAGAAAGAAAGAAAGAAAGAAAGAAAGAAAGAAAGAAAGAAATTGAAAGAGAGAGAAAGAAAAAAGGAAGAGAAAGCATGTTACATCCACTGTATTTCTGCATACTAAAACGTACCTCTACGGTGAATCTGAACAGCTCTTTGTATCACCTTCACAATTATTTCCTGGCACTTAGATGCCAAAAATATAACAATAAAGAAACTAGACAGAAACTTCTGTGCTTTACAGCTGTGAGAAGAAAGTCTCAGTTTCCTTAGTAGTTCCAGTTTATTAGAAGTAGACACGATGCATAAATGATTACTAGACTCCAAAGAAATCCAGGTTTCTACAGTCAAACTGTAAACTTCTGTGTTACCCTCCTGAAAGAAAGTGCCAAGAAGCATCCATCTCCACCCTTCACTGCCCACACCAGTGTTGGTTGAACCCATCAATATTTTGTTATAACCATAGATGGTTCATTTCTGGACAAAAAACCCTCTGAATCCTTGGAATAATTTCTTTATAGTCAGATTCGACAATTTTTCAGGTTCACCTGATTATCCACAGGCAACAACCATTCTTAACCTTCTCTCATATAAGAGGAAAATATTGATTTGATCAAGTGAAGGAATATCTTCATATTGTCACACCTAGGTTGACTATATGAATACAGTGCTATAGAATCGTGTAAATTGTCGAGTAAACAGGGAAAAGCCCAGAGATGCCCTATTTTTCCCTACCCCCATGTCTCTACCCCCAATTTATCTCCCACTTAGGTGTCTCACTTAGGGAGAAAAACATCCACTGTTGGATTGGACAGAATGGCTTTGTCTAAGTATCATTTTTCAAATATGCAGGCACTTCGTGGAGAATTATTATACTCTCCTAATGATGCCTTCCTCTAAAAGATGGAAGAGAACTAACAGGGTTTAAACTATGTGTTAAATATTTTAAGTGTATGTTGGTTAATTCCTACAAGTGCTAACTGTAGGTTTTCTCATCTTATAGAGGAGCAAGCTGGGGTTCAGAGCATTAAATGACACTTCTCACCCCAGATCACATCACCTTTGGGGCAGGAGCCAATAATAAAAAGTCACCTTTATGTCCCTTGGTCTGAATTCACTTACCAAATTCCTTTCCCCTGAGGCACAGGAAGCCTGCAACAGTCTCCAGAGTTCTGACCGCCTGGCAAAAAGGTTGAAAGTGAAGGGAAAGAAAAAAAAAAAAAGAAAGAAAGTGAAGGGAAAGAACAAAGAAATGAAATAAGAGACAAAAAGGAAACATCTTGCTGAGTTTACAGTTTTCTCTGAGGTTGAATCCAGCACAGGGCTACATTCTTAACGCTTTGATAAAATTCCTGATTCTCAGAAATACTGACTTGGCAGGACCTTAGAGGTCATGTAGCCCAACCCACCATTAAAAGCTTTATTCAGTCATTAACTCACTTTATTACTGTTGGTGATCTGGGAAGCAGTGTCATAGGCTTGGCAGTGAAGTACATTTTTCTGAACCACGGTTCTCCACTATCTCATCATAGGCTAGAGAGAGTTGAGTTTAATCATAGGAATGCTTTACATCTATTTAGCTTTTTGCTTTCTTTCATTCATGTACACTTTGCCCTCTAAACTCTCATTTCTGTGCTATACGGAAGTGCAAGAGTTGTCTCTTGCTATGGAAAAAGCTAGAATCCAGATAGATCTGATTCAAACTTTCTACTTTACAATACACCAGCCATGAGAACTTAGGCAGATCATTTAAAGTCTTTAAAGTTGGATTTAACTGTCAGTCTCCAGGCCCTTGCCATAAAACAGTAATACCTCTAACATGTGGTTGAATGAAGGGTGCAGTAAAGTGGATATAAGATGTTTGCTCATGGCAGGTGCCCAGGGCTGGTTATCTTTCCTTCTGTTTTTACAGCTGAGGAACTGAAGGTAACAGAAGGCAAAACAACCCTCCCAAGATAAAACTGGTGAACAAAGGCCAAGCCTTTTTTTAAAATTATAATTCTAGTCCTCTTCATGCTACAATATCCTGCCTAGAATAACTTTCTCTCTTCCTTTTCTACTCTTCTGATTTGTGGACACCTTTCCCTTCCTACTTTACTCTCAGGCAATGCAAGCTCTTCACTCTGTTTGCTGCTCTAACTTTGCTATTTCTGCTCCTGGCATTGCTCTTCCCCATTACCCTTTGCTAGTTGCTGTGTGTTTTATATGGAAGTTTAAGACAAATGGCCAGGGTGCTTTCAGCCGTGTCCCTCCAATGTGAAGTCTGATTCTCAGACAGGAGACACAGCGGCTGTGGTGGCATCCAGGCAGATGGGTTCTGAGTCCCCCGGATTCTGGTGCCTGGGTGTAACGTGCTTCCAGCTGCCTTCTGGATTTTGATTACTGCTCCCATAGCACAGCAGCTTCTCCAACATTCCTCTAACAAATGGTGATTTAAACAGCCCTACCTTCAGCCTTTCACATACGCTTGTAACATGCAGAACCAGTGCAGCCCATTGGGAGCCCCTCAAGTGAATCACTGCCCAAGAAATTGGTGTTTTGAAAGAGGTCATTTTTCCAAGGCTACACAGAAATACACATGAATTTTCTGAAATTATCTTTATTTAGGACATTTAGCATGCATGGTCATGGTGTTGCCCTGGATTGGAAAATAAATGTGTAGGCAAGCAGATTTATAATACAGCATGCATATAGAGTGTGCAAATTTATACAGAGCACATAATAAAAAGATGCTTGTCACTCATTTCTTTTATCAGGAATTCTAATAGTACAATTGGAATATTTCCCAACCCAAAGAATACATGGTATTGCAGATCTGAGAGAATTCTCAAGAGATCATCTTGTCGACCTATCCAGCTATCTATAAAGCACAGGAAATATCTACGCTAATCAGATTTGAAAGTTAATGTTCCTTTATTGAGTGTCTCTATTCTGCTCTACAGCCTATTTACATATCTGAAATTATTTCCTTACTATCAAACAACAACCCTTTGGGAGGTCTCATGAATAAGACAGAGCATATTGTTTTTTTTCTTGGGGAAAGCTCTAGGGATAGCTTAGAAGACCTGGCAAGGCACCCTTTGTCACTCCCTACTGTGTTCCTTCTAGGTTTCCCCTCTCCTTCCCTGGAGGGTGCTCGGGTTCTTGTCCATCCTAGTCCAGCTTGAGCAAGACTAAGTGTCTCTCATTGATGCCCCATGTAGGCAGGATCAGTGTCTGTCCTCAATGATCCCAGTTGTCTTGGAGGAAAGCACAAAAAGAAATTAGCTACTGGCAAAATTTCAATGCTTCTGCTGGACACTGACAGAAACTAGGACTCTCATAGTCCATGGACAACCAGCTTTATTCACGCACTTTGTCGCCCACTTCTGGCATGATTTGCATGGGTCCCTCAAAGGTTCATGTGTTGGAAACCCAGTCTCTTAATTTGAATGCCCATGGTACATACTTGGAGGGGGAAGGAATTTGAGAAGTAATTAAGATAGATAAGGTCATGAAAGTGTCCCCTCACGATGAGACCAGCATCTTTATAAGAACGGGAAGGGCGACCTGAGCTTCTGCTCTTGTCCTGTCTTGTCAAGTGCGATTTCCACCATGTCATGGCACAGCTAGAAGGCCTTCGCCAGGTGCAACCCTTTGACCTTGTACTTCCCAAATTCCAAAATTGTAAGAGATTAATTTCTTTTCTTTACAGATGACTTAGCCTAGATATTCTGGTATAGTAGCAGAAAATGGACTAAGACCTTCCCAAAGCACTGATCAAGCCCTCATGCAATGAGAAAAGAAGGGAAAATACACACCTCTCAATGAGCAGTGAAGAAGGTCTCCTTGATCCCACTGAGTTCAAAATAGTATGCCTCTCGCCTTGTGCCATCTCCCATTCCTCATGCTAGACCCTCCTCAAGAACCTCAAATCAAATCAAATTGAATCAAATAGAATCAAATCAAATCAAATCTAATCTAAAGCAGAAGAAAGCAAAACTGCAAAGCACCTGTGGAAGCAGGCAGAGCATAAAGAGCATTTTCTGTGCTGTCTGACCATCTATGACACCCTTAAACTTCATTACACACTTGCCAGAATTTATTTGAAAGAGCAAATCAAATGTACCTCCCCTTTGCTGGGTTCTCAACTCTTTAGAAAAATCCAAGCCACAGTAACCTAACCTTTGTGTGGTAACAAAGTCTGGTGTTTCCCTCAAATGATTTTAAAATATGCTTATAACAACATTGTAGAAAAGATGAAAAAATAAAATAGCTGGCTTAACCATTCTGTGAGCTGATTACAGAAAAATAAATTGAACTGTATTTTTTTTCTGGAAGAAGAAAGGGGACCCCAGTAGTTGATATTCAGTCTTAACAACTGGATTTGATAGGAGCCATAGCTTGGTGGTAAAACATTTGCCCAGCATGAAGCCCTGAATTCAGTCACAGCACAGCAAAGAACAGAGAGAGAGAGAGAGAGAGAGAGAGAGAGAGAGAGAGAGAGAGACTCTATAGTCCTCTATAGGAGTTAATCACCTCCACCTGATGTATGAATCCCACCCAGGGACTCTTTCGAGGTCTCAGGGGCCACCCCAAGACTCTAACATTTACTCCCTGTAGAGCCCAACTACTCCACACAGTTGCTTTTGTCTGGTCTGTAAGTCTAGTTAGAGCCCCATTAACATCTGTTTCTTATAAACTTGAAAATACCTTTTCTTTCTTGTGTTTTGTCTTATTCTTTCAAAAAGTACCAGATCTTCCTGGTCTGGGTGTGGGATTTTGTCAGTATCTGCCTGGCTCTGCCCTACCCAAGTGCTCCACATTCTTGTTCTTGCCCCTCAGGAGTTTCCAGTATGTCCACCTGACTCTGTAAATTTCCAAGCAGGCACTGATAAGGATGTTTGGTGAGGAGGACTGACTGTCAGCATAGCTAGAGATGTACGGTCAAACAGGGCACTGGACCTTCAGCTGCACTCTGTCTAGATTCTGGTATCTTTGGTAAGTCTAGGAGTGATTCTAACTTTACTTTTGCCTTCCTCAAAATAGAAAATGAACTGAGTGTATAAGAGTTTGCTAGGTTACCAAGACAAAACCACCAAAGATTGGGCAGCTGAAACAAGTCCAAGGTCAAGGTGTCTGCAGGTGTGGTTTCTTCTAAAGTCTCTGCTCTTGGCTGTCAGGTACCTCCTTGATGTATCCACAGGTCTCTCTCTGTCTCTGTCTCTGTCTCTCTCTCTCTCTCTCTCTCTCTCTCTCTCGTGTGTGTGTGTGTGTGTGTGTGTGTGTGTTATGGCCTACATACCTTCATGGCCTCATTGTAATGCAATCACCTCTCTGAGGTGCTGGAGATTAAGGCTCCAACTGGGAACTGCAGGGAGGGCACGGAATCCAGCTCATAACTACTGGGTTTGCTACTCTTGTTGGGTTCTATACGCCACACCATCTCAGGCAGCTCACGGGTGGCTTCCTTGGGTTTGGCATCAATGTCTGGAGAAGCCAGTTATGGTAAGGGCACAGAGTTGGTTTATTCAAAACATAGTACAAGCAGTAGCAACTGACACAGGAAAGAACCGGTTTAGGCCACTTTCCTTAAAAGATAACCTCAGGTGTGGCAGGTGTTCTTGGACTACTGCAGCACAAGATGAGAATCCCTGTGTCTGCCAGCTGCTGGCAGCATCCCAGGTTCTTGCTTCCTCCTACCTGCCATGCCTCAGCCTCTGGGGTCCGAGGACAGGATTTACTCCTCCCAGTCTAACCTCTCTTAGTCCTCACCACACCTGGAACCTGTTTCTCCATCCCTGTCTCACCTGGTTTGACTTCCAAAGACATGTGTACCCTGCCTTGGTAAAAGATAGCTGTGTCTTGTTTCTTTGGTACCCTCCCTAGCTCATCTCCTTTGTACGCCACTTAGTTCTCTTGGTTTCTGTCTTTGCTTTACCTTCCTTGCTCCTACATTGAGATCTGATCCTGCTTTCAGATCTGTTCCTACCAGCTCATGAATCCCATGACTTACTTTCTAGGTCACAGTAACTCAGCCTCCAACACCTCCCTGTCCATTGGCTTTCCCAAGGCAACCCCCTGCCTGTTCAGGCTAGAATAGGGACATGTATCTGCATGCAATTCCTTAGGCACAAAGATGTGATGAAGTTAGTTAACACACAGAGGAGTTTTTGGTCTTTGCCTATGCATTTTTTAATTTTAAAGATAGTAAAATCCAACAAAACAAAACAGAAAAAAGTCAATCAAAACAAAGCAGCAAAACTGGTACAGAACTTCAAAGCAGGATACTAGGAAAACAACAATAGCTACCATGTGTATCTTGTTATCATCACAATAGTTGTCCATTTCATCAGGTATAGCAAAATCAAACCAAAAACAAAATGGAATAAAACCAATCAAAACAGAATATTGAATAAAACAAATCAATTAATCAGGACAAAACAAAATAGTGAGACCAATATTAGATTTCAAAGACAAGATAGAAGGAAATCCCCCATATTTGCTATATTGCATTCTGTTATCCTCCCAAGAGATGCTCAGACCACTCACTCCAGGCCTGCAAAATCAACCAGACAATACAAGCATTTAGTTGCTTTATGTACCTTAGTCGCTATAAACACAGCCTGTCTTCCAAACCAACGGGTTTCTTATTGGGGGTGGGGGTGGGTGAGTGAGTTGGGGGGTTAATTCTCAGCCCATGCACTGTTATTGCTCATGCTTCTTGTGAGCCTATTTTGTTTTTTTGTTCTCATGCACCTGTTTTATTCATGCACAAACTCAGAGATGTCTTCTCACATGTTATATGATGAGGTTCCTCATGCCCCAGTTCCCTGATCAAGTGCCAAAATTCCATGTCCAATGCAGCTCTTGAAATTCCTGGGGGGAGGATGGTAGAGGATGAAGAAAGGAAGACAAGAGTCAAAATACAGAAAGCTGAGGTGGGGTGGAGCCTCCTCTCCTGGTGGAAGAAAAATAGATGCACTCAGGAGGTTAAAGTCAGTGGAAACCCCTCTGCCTAACAACTTGTTCATCTGGCTCCCTCGGGCACCTTCTGTTCTTGGGGCTGGAATAGCTTGTTTATGTGGCTCACCTCAGGTGCTCTGTGTTCTTGGGGCTGGCCTTGCTTTAACCCCACATGTGTGACTGATACTCAGCTTCAGTTGCTCCCCACACATAAATAATTCATGGATATTTTTAAATATCATTATTCAAAAATAAATATTCAATTAGAAAGTATTTCTCTTGTCTTGAGAGTTGGCTCTGTCGGCACTGCTGACCACAGGTAGATCAGCATGAGTGGAGATGAATGGCTGTCACTTCACCTAGGATGATGTGGCCCTGTTTCCTGTATTGCTTATCCTCCAGCAGGTCAGCCTGGATTTGTCCTTCTCATGTCAGAGATATCAAAGACAGCAAAGAGAGACACAAATTGTCTCTCAAGGACCACAGTAAGAACTGGTGTGTAGTCACTTTCTTATATTAATTAGAACAAGGCACATGTTTGAGCCCACTGTCTAAGGAGTGGGCTGGAGAACATTGGAAAGTTATGTAGTAACAGATGCAGACATAGAAACACGTGAAGCATTGGAGTCATCTTTGTAAAGTATCTTGCTTTTTAGGGCTATGGTTCTTCCTTCATTGTCACAGCTGGTTGTTGGTTAACAAGAATGGTACCTTGTCTCGATGTATCAATCGAAATTCACTATTAAAGTCAGTAAAATAGGAAGAGCAAGGATCCAGATGCAATCTGTCTTCTTAGCTGCTTTACCTGTGTTTTGCTCTGTAAATACTCTGCTGGTTTGCTCATCCAGGACTTCTAGCGAGACGTTGACATCTTTCATGTGAGAAGTGTTCACCACCTTGCACCAGTATTCTCCTGCATCCCCCAGGTGGACCGCAGGCAGATGCAGTGAGGCGTCGCCCCTCTGCAGCCTCTCTTGAGACACTTTGGCTCCAGTTCTGGGAATGTTTTTATTATTGTTTCTGGCGTTTGAAACTGCAGTGGTGAAGTTTCTGATGTGACTGGGAGAATCACTTAGTGATTCTCAGGACAATTGAGAGAGTGACCTTCGTGAGTTTCCACCCAAGGTAAGAAGTGGGTCACTCTTGTGACACCGTCTATGCCAGGCCTACAAAATCACATTCCTTCATGAAAGTGGATATGTGGGCACAGATAACCCATTTGGCAATCTGCTCCCTTCTGCATAGCCAGGGTTAGGAAGGTCTATGCTGGGACAGAGAAGAGGGACTGACAAAAAGACTATTCCCAGAAGGGCCTCCAACAACTGGTCAGTGGCTAGGTTTTGCCCAATGTAGATGCTCGAGTTAGAAAGACCTCGGTTGTTGCTAGGGAAACCTGTACCTGGGCCTGCAGCTGCCTCCTGTTCTGAGGGACTTCTTAGGTTGCTGGTCTCCTGGTGCCCAGATGACCTGGCAAGTACCCACTCTGCCCTGCATGGAGCAGAGAGGCAAGGAGCTGCCTCTTTTCATGGTTTATCAATTAGCCTGTTACCCAGCCCAGTTCCAGGTCTCTCCTACCTAAACTCAGTGGCTCCTGCTGGTGTCCTGGTGTTGCTTGAAAAGAAAAAGATTAAAAAAAGAAAAAGTGAACTGAAGGCCCACCTGCCAACCAGGCCTGAATGCTAAAGAGCTAGAACTCACTCTTATTCATCTGCCCTGCCTGGGGGTTTGGTTTTCCCAAAGCTATATCTTAAGGGGAAGAGCCAGCCCTACAGAATCACATTCATTCATGAAGTAAGAGAAAGCGCCTCCCAGAGGAACTTGGTCCTACAGGTTCCAGTGTGTCAGCCCACTTGGGTGGGCCCAGGGAGGTTTTCATGGGTGAGGTCCAAAGGTTAAAGACCATGCATGTGTAAGACATCAGCAACAACAGCAGGCAACAGGGAACAGAGCAGAGCACAAGAATGCAAGACCAAGAGCCAAGAGCCACCTGAGTCTATATTATATAATTCTTATACAGGTTGTTACCTCGCACTTACATTCTTCCATAGTACCATCACCAGTGCATGCATGTTTACCTGTGCTAAGTCATTTTTGCATAAGTGTATCCCACTGTGTGTCTGTGTTAGACAAACAGGTCGCATCCTCAGGTGTCCTTAGATGCCCTTGGTTTTAGACATTTTCTTGCTATTGAGACAAAATACCTGGGACCCTAAAAGGGAAGGTTTATTTTGTCTCACAGTTTCAGAAGTCTCAGTCCTTATATAGTTGGTAGCATGATGGAAAGGCCTGGGCAGAAGAAAGATTCTCCTGCCATGGCAACCAGGAAGCAGAGTAGAAGGGAAGAGGCCAGAAGAGAGATATATGCTTCCAGGCCGCACCCCTCCTGATCCATCTCTTCCAAGCACACCCTGCCTCTAATAGCAAGTCAGCTCATGATTGACTCACCTTCCAAAAGCCCTACCTCTGAGCTCATGTGGCTTTGGGGGGACATTCCAGATTTCAGCCACAATACTTGGCATTGAGTCTCTCTGGGGAGACTACATGATGCCAAGTCCCTGGGTTTCCTGTTAGGTGGGGACCACACTGTCAGGCCAACCTGAATCCTAGAGTGATGTGCTATTGAAATTGCACGCTACCACTATCTTATCACAACTCCTAAAGAAGTTATGCCATCTGATTCTCAATTTAAGCACTCAAAAATTCCTTACAAGCTGTCTTGTTTGGATCACGTCTTTGTCTCCCAGACATGGTTCCTTTTGCAGCACTGTCCCTCTTACATTCTGGTCTCAGGGAAAGCAGTGAATCATGGGGTCCCAACTCTTCCCTCACAGTCCCCATTCAGACCATTTCTGACTACTTGAACCTGGAGTGGGATCACAAGGTAAGAAGACAGATGGAACTGGGTTTTCCCAAAATACTGTTGCACCAGATAAAAGCTGCATGGACATTTTCATCACCCTTGTGTCACAGATGAGAAAACTGAGACTCAAAGAATTAAATAAATACCTGGTCTGAGGATCCACTAGTCAACAGCAGAGCCAGGATTTGAACTCAGATTTGGATGGCCCTGACATCCATGATTAGTGTCCTCACCAAAATGGTCTCCATGTACAACACAGCTATTTGCACTTGGAGGAAGAACAGGGGAATGGCTCTAGAGCTTGCCCACTTCATTCAGTGAGCTGCATCCAGAGGCATACATGGAATGCAGTTATCTCTCATCTACATGCATAGTGTCCTGGTACTTCATCTCTCTCCCTTGCTGCAGTTCCTGCAATCCACTCATCATTATATCCTTACGCATCCTACTCTCACCCACTTTGGGGTTTTCCTTCCATGTGTGCTCATTCTTAGATTTCAGGTCTGCCCTCATCTTCATCTTCCAGGAGAAAAGGCACTACCCTATGCATATCCTCTATTTTCTTGAATTGTTCTTTCCCCAATCGATTACTATCCCTTCTTTGTAGCCCTTCCCCCACCCCAACTTCCTAGGAAAGCAGGCTGGAAGCCAAGGAGTCCCCATAAATACTGAAATGCCTGATCCATTTTGTCATTAGGCATTACACTTTAACCAAATAAAGCGTGGCACTGGGTGTACTGGAACCCTTTCAGGGATGGTTTATTTTCCTATGACCTGCAAGTTTCTTTCTTCCTGATGAATCAGCACTTCTGCCCTGCTCTCAATGCTCTGGCAGTAACGAGGCACAAAGCCTGTCAAGCCTCAGCCCATAAATGACTCTAAATGCATGTTTTATTGCACTGTTTTTCCAGCTGATTCCTCCTGAGTTCAATACTCTGTTCTAGGCAGTTGTAAGCATCTGTATATCTTGCTAAGGGCTCAGAGGGCTAGAAAAAAAAATAAATTGATTTCTTGGGTATACTGCATGCTTTGGGAAAATGAAACAATTCTTATTTGAAGATCATGTTCTTTTCCTAATCCTCAAAGAGAAAAACTTAAATACAGTGTCAACCTCATCCCAATTAGCTCAGAAGCACATGTTGGGCTGTGTCTGTGAAGGTGAACCCTGAAGGAACAGACCAGCTCAACACACCTCTCCTGGGCTTGGAACACGCTCTTTGCCTGCCCTGATGCACTTAGAAGCTATAGAAGCTACATAGTAGTTTACCATAGCTTGAATAAAATTATTTCCACTTTAGAGTGTAAGGGTTATGATCAGATGTGCTTGGGTTAATTCTTGCTGTCACTTCTCTACTTCTGGAATGGACTCCATCAATTCCTCTTCTTCTTCTTTTTTTTTTTAAGCACCTGCTTTTTCTGGGCACTGTGGGAGGGACACATTAGAAATGGACAAATAGATCCTTTCAAGGGCCTCTCAATACCAGTAATGTAAGCAGATTGTATCACTGGTGGCTGGACCCTGAAGAGAATTTCAATTCTAGTGCAAGCAGATGGAAATAGGCTTTTAAAATCCTTCCTCTCAGGATTCTAACCTGCTTGGGAGCTGGCTGCCCACTTTTGCTGGTCTCCTAGCAACCGAGCCCCCTCCTCTGCAGGCGCTGCTGCTGTCCACGGGGCCAGGCTTCAGAGAGTCAGCGTTTCCCTTCCCTCTCAGACTTGGGGCAGGGTTGTCACTAAGGGGATGAGTGCGAGCACTTGGAGAAATTGCTAAATGGTCTGTAAATGCTTGGTGAGGATGATGATCCAAACGGGGGCACCTTTTGCACGTATTTCAGGGGATTGTGGGATTGAGATTCATCCTTCTGCTTCCTTCCAATAACAGCTTGCGTGCATGGAATGCTTTGTATTTTACAAAAACACTTTTGCATCTATTACCTCATGCAATTCCCAAGGATAGCCTTGAAAGTCCTTTGCAATGAGGAAAAGCCTAAGGAATTGTGTTAGTTTACTTTTGGATGCTTTTCAAGGGCCTCAGAAGAAACCCCAGGTCATTCAATCAGTAAAGTTTTGAAAGAGGAGAAAGGATTCTAAACACCAGCCTTCCTCCTCTTTTTCTTTCTCCTCATCATCACAAATATAGATTTCCTCTTTTTTTTTTTTTAATTTTTGGCTGTTGAGACAGAGTCCTGCTTATGTAGGTCAAACTCACCTTGAACTCACTATGTAGCCCAGGCTACCCATGAACTTGTGACCATCCTCCTTCCTCAGTCTCCCAAGTGCTGGGATTACATGTGTGGGCCACTTTGCCCAGTTAGAATTTAGGGATTCTGACCTGCTAACTTCTGCCTTTGTGATGGAGGGCTTGAAAGCAACCCAGGAGAAATGATGTAGCCTCTTTCTTCCTACTACTTTTTTATTCTCCTTGTTCTCTCCTAGTAGTCACTACCATGACTAAAATTTACAGAGGACCTTTGCTGTTTAGAATGGCCATATTCTGAGTTTTATCCATAAGATTCCTCCCTTTTTATGATTTAACAAAAAGGGAAAGAAAGCTATCTCAGTCTCCTTGGGCTCTCATAGCCTACTATGCTAGGCTGGATGAGGTAAACAGCAGGGATTTGATTGACTGTTCTAGAGGCTGAACGATCTGGGTCAAGCTTGGGCAGGGCTGCTTTCCAATGAGCTCTCCCTTCCTGACACACATTTGGGTCACCTTCTGGCTGGAGAGGTCTCTTCCTCTTCTTACAAGCAGGGCAGCTCTATAGATTCCAGACCCTACTCTTAACCTTAGTCACCTTGGCCAAGGCCCCATTGTTTAGTATCGTTGCACAGGGGTTAGATCGCCATGCTGTGCACAGTTGGGTCTGTTGTAAGCTCCTTCTTTCTCCGGCAGGATAGAAGAGAAGCAAAATCTCATCTACTCAGAAACCTGAAGTTGGAGCTCTTTAAACAATGGGGTCAGAAAATTTGGCCCAGTGATAAAAATCCATTTCTGTTTTCCTTTCTCCTTGTGGAATAGAATCCTTTGTGAATCTTTATTGATTCTCTGCGGCCTACAGCATTTTTATCATTTTAATTGTGTTCAGACAACTAGCAAGATAGTTCTAGACTGTTGAGAGATAAAAGGATCCCAAAATGCAACTAGGGAAGGTGCTTCTGCCACCTTGCTTGTCATAATAGAGGCCCCAGATATCTATGCACATTGAAAGACATGGCATCACCACCATTGGAAGCAGCAGCCAGGAAGAATAGGTAAGGCCAACTTTGGGAAACACAACCTGCTCTCTTGCCCTGGCTGATTAAAATGCCCCACGCCATTTATTTTTCCTCTTTGTCAGGTCAAAACACTGGTTTATAGCAGCATAGAATAGCTTTTTTTTTTTTTAAATTAGATGAGTCTCTCAGTGATAAGAATCAGACCAAAGTCCTAATGTCATTGGCTCATTTCAGAAAGTGAAAATATGAATATAAATGTTTAAAATAAACTTTTCTCCACTTTGGATTTTTTTTTACAGAAAATTTGCAAAACTGGTACAGAGAGTTCTGCATAATTCTCCAGCCCATTTCAGTATTCCCATTGTTCTTGTTCATTCCCAAGGAACGATTGTCAAACTAAGAAACCAACATGAGTACATTACTGTTCACTACATACTTTTCTGTACTGGGGATTGAACACAGGGCCTCGTGCATGCTAGGCAACTGCTCTACCACTGAGCTACACCTACATCCCCAGTCCTTTTATTTTTATTTTGAGACTGGCTGTCCTTGAATTTGTGATCTTCCTCCCTCAGCCTCCTATGTACCTGGGATTATAGGTGTGCACCACTGTTCTAATTTTATTCAAATTTCAAGTAAGTTTTCCACCGATGTCCTTTTCCTGTCCCAGGAGCCAATCTGGAGTCCCAGGTTGCATTTAGTTGCCCCATTCCTGTCGCCTCGTCCTTTAATCTTTTCCTATCTTTTGTGATCTTAGCATTTTTGAAAATTCTGGCCAGCTATTAATTTGGGTTTATGTGATGTATTTTCTCCTGATTAGGTTGAAGTTATGGGTTGTTTTTTTTAAAGAATGCCACTGAGATCATGTTTCCTTCTAGTTTCATCATGTTGGAGGAACTTGATTTCTGGCCATTTGGTGATGGCGGTGTTTGCTAGGTTTCTCCACTGGAGAGTTACTATGCTTCTCTTGTCATATCTGTTTGTTGGCTATGATTCACCACATCCAGTTCATCCTGGGTGGTGGGAAGTAAAAGGAGAATGTATCTACACATATTATTTAAGATTTGTCTCTTCTCCTTCATTTATTCATGAATTTTTTTTTTTTTTAACTCACGACCTTGCACTTGCCAGGCAGGCACTTATACCACTGAGCTAAATCCCCAACCATATTCATGAAATTTGAACTAAAATAAAAAACAAAAACAAAATCCAAAAACTATGATACACATTCTGGAAGTTCAGTGCTTCTGGAATGAAAGTCAGTCGGTTAAGTTCTCTCACGTAATGAAACCAAAAACAGAATCAAAAAGTGAATCATGAAGTAGAATGCTTCTCTAAATAAACATTCCAAAAATCATGGAAATTTTATTTAGAATGTTTTAAATTGATAAGAGCCTCTTTCATTCTTAAAAATATCTTTAAAAAGCACTATACCTCCAGAAAACATGTCATTTAATCACTTTATAATACATCCTTCTTATTAGGAAAGATAGATATCTTTCCTAGATATCTATGTTGCAAGATATCTATTGCAACAACCTTGCTAATAACTGGAGATTATCTCCAACTTATAGTCACAGAGGAGCTTTCAGGGCCAAAGTGATAATGCCCCTTGTGAAATGTGAATGCTAGTTTTCAGGATTAGAAAGAACAAAAAAGGATAAGGACTCCTTTTCAAAACAGAACGCAAAATCCCTACAAAGTACTTCAGGCCAGGGATACTCCCTTGTCCTGCCTGGAAATGCAGGAAAAAAATAATGTATCTCTTGATAACATTTATGGCCTGGAGGGTTTCTTGATGCCCCTCTTTCCAGCTTGAGGTTGGAAAAGAGAATTGGACTGTGTTTGAAGAAGCCAGATGTTTTCTGGAAAAAGCCCAGCAAGGCAAAGAACAAAGCGACAAGCTTCCAAGCCCAGACCAGTATTAGTAACAAGCCTAAGCCCAACATTTATCCTAAAGCCAAGGCAAAAACAACAATCACCAAATGAAACCAAACCAGAACACACACAAATGGATTTTTTTAAAGTAATAAAAGCATATAACAAAAATAATAGTCGAAAAGATACACAATGAAAAGAATGTCTGTCTCTGATCCCAAACCTCTTGACCCATTCTTGAAAGGCAATCTCCATGAATAATTTCTTGTTTCCAAATGCAAAAAATTCGGACTCTATTCACCCTAAAAGAAAGGCTAGAAGTTGGCAAAGTGCCCATCAGTGGTGAACTAGTAAAGTCAATTCTGGCACATCCGTACAATGGGATGCTATGCAGATATTACAAAGTGTGAATTCACATGAGGGCTTGCATAGCAAGGTCTGAAAAATATATCATTAAGTGAAAAATAGCAAAATATGTAGAGCATGATTTGCCTTTTCAATTTAGGTCGCATAAACTTCATTCCAAAGTAACTGGCCCAACAGTACCATAACGGTTGGTTTCATCTGAAAATCTATCCGAAGAAGTCATAGACTTTCAATAGAATATTGGAGAAAATCGTACCTACTAAATGATGTGACTACTGTATTGTCTTCACTGTTTAACATTAACAGAAATTCTGCCCTTGACGTCAACATCAGCCTTCCCATGTAACTCACGGTATGCTGCAATAACTTGTTCTAGGATTTTGCTCAGTGGCACCAGCATCTACCTGGCAAGTGTGAGGTCATGAGTTTGGTCCCCAGTATAACTATGGGACTGTGGGATTGGAGTGAACTTGAGTTTGAATAACTTGTTCTAAATCTTGTGTTTCATTCAAACACCCTTTGGTCCATTTTAATAACTCGGAAATCAGGAGGCATTTTAACATTCTTGTTGGCCAGGCAGCTGTTGATGATGAAACTGTCATTACTTGCACCAGGTGCAACCAAGTTTGCACAAAAGAGGTTAGAGATTAAGAAGCAAATCCAGTCCCAGAAAGCAGCATCTCAGGCTGTCTGTTTGGGACCCGAAACTCCCGGACCATACAGTGGCCTGAGCTGTTTGGATTGAAAGTCTGCACGGACGTGCATCTCGGCGCGACTCTTTGGGACTGGTAAGCACGCCCTTGATCCGCAGGGAACTGCCTGGAGATCGGCATCTGGGCCAGGTGTGTTTGGGCCCGTAGCCCCACCCTTCACGCCCAGGAAGTCTCCCAGAAAGCAGCGTCTCAGGCTGTCCGTTTGGGACCCAAAACTCCCGGACCGTACAGTGGCCTGAGCTGTTTGGATCCCAAGTCTGCACAGACCTGCATTTCGGCCTGTCTCTTTGGGACCCGAAACTCTCGGACCCGCAGAGTGGCCCGGGCTGTTTGGATTGGGAATATTGTGGAGACTGGCATCTTGGCCAGGTCTGTTTGGGATCGGGGACTTTTCAGAAACCAACATTCTGGCCTGACTCTTTGGGACC